>OW679199.1:98244272-98282689 GCA_940337035.1 Agriotes lineatus
GTACCAGATTGTGATTCTTTATTTTGTATGGGAGATTTTAACGTTAATCTATTAAATCAAGACAGTTGTTCAGTAAATCAAATGGAATCCTTAATTGATAGTTATAACCTAACACAAGTAATCAATGTACCTACAAGAATCACTAAAACTACCTCTTCACTGTTAGATTTAATAATTACTTCCGATAAAAATAGTGTTGTTAATAGTGGTACCGTTAATTTAAATATTTTAGATCATGAATTAGTGTACTGTAATCTATCTTTCGCAACTAATAAGCCAAAAGCGAGATTTTCTACTTATCGTTCGTTTAAAAATGTTGATTCTGACCTATTCCTCGCAGATCTGCAGCAATTGCCGTTTTATGAAATATTCGATATGAATAATGTAAATGAAAAAGTGGATTATCTTACTTCACAAATAAATCTTGTGTTAGATCAACATGCTCCTTTTTTAACTTCCAGACATACAAAAAGTTACGCACCTTGGCTAACTGAAAATATTAAATTAATGAAATCCCTAAAAGATAAAGCTTTACGAAAATTTAAAAAGACCCGAAATCCTTTGCATTGGGACTATTATAAGCAGTTGCGCAACTTCACAAAACAAGCTATCATAAACGACAAAAAGGCTTTTTTAGACTCTAACTTAAATGTCGCGGATAGCAAAACTTTGTGGAAAAAACTATCTAAGTACAACATACACACTAAAATTCAACCGGAAGTGCCGAAGCATTTGGCTGAGCCAAATAGTATTAATGACTTTTTTATAAATTCAGTTCCAAAAGTTGCCTCTGATATGAGCTCTATTTTAGAATTCTATAATCACAATAGATTAGTCGATGCAAATGTTTCATTTAGTTTTAAAGAAATCGACGAAGAATGTGTTATGAAAATTATTAGTTCTATCAAGTCGAACGCTGCTGGGATTGACAATCTTAATACCGGGTGACTATAAATGATTTTGGTTTTGCGTCATTCTGTGTCAAAACTGACGCAAAACCTAACCTGCTAACTTCGAATAAAACTGTGTTGTCCGCATATCTTGCCTTACCTTAGGCACATTGTGAATTTTTAGTTAATCAAAGGAGTCTTGCCTAACTCGTGGAAAAAAGCAATAGTGGTTCCAGTACCTGAAATTAGTAAACCTAATCAATTTAAAGATCTTCGGCCGATTAGTATTTTACCAGTATTATCAAAAGTAATTGAAAAGGTCAGGACTTTCTCTCATGCCATAACATTCTCCCAGAAACCCAGTCTGGTTTTAGACCTGGATATAGTTGTGCTACTGCCCTACTTAATATAACAGACGATATTCTTACAGCTAGTGACATGAATAAAGCCACAATACTCGTCTTGCTTGACTATAGTAAAGCGTTTGACACATTGAAGCACGACATATTTGTTGCTGTACTAAAATACATAGGTTTCGATGAGTGTACGGTGCGACTATTGCAAACGTACATGGATAATGGAACGCAATGTGTAAAGTTAGGTACTATAACTACTGTCAAACTCGGCTATACTTGAGAGAGGTGTACCCCAAGGATCAATACTGGGACCACTATTTTATACTATATATACCATAAATTCCTCAAAAACTTTAAAGTTTTGCAAATCACATCAATATGCAGATGATACACAAATTTATCTCTCGTTTAGCTCGAATGAGGCAGCTATGGCTAATGATCGTGTAAATGAAGATATTAGCAGTATCATTAGAGAAGCTGAAAAGCATTCGTTGATAATAAATACTTGTAAAACGTCTGTGACAGTGTTTGGACCAGCCAGGTGTATTAGTGATTCATTACCATTTATTCACACTGATATCAAAGAAAAATTGATTAAACCCGTAAAAGTGATCAAAAATCTGGGTCTTACAATTGACTCTTCTTTACGATTCAGACAACAGGTGACAAATATTCTTAAGTCATCTTACGCTATCATGAAAAGTATTTTTCCTCACCGACTGGTCTTAAGTACAAATGTAAAGAAAAATCTATGTGAATCTCTGGTGCTCTCGCTCATAAACTACTGTGATGTTGTGTATGGACCATGTCTGGGAGTGGATGATATCGAGAGATAAAAAAAAAACTGTTCCTTAGCGGGCTGTGGAAATTCAACGTATGAATAATATGTTGGTGACACTGTACGTTAATGTCAAATTCGAGGTTAGCAGGTTAGGATTTGCGTCATTTTGTGTCATAACTGACGGAAAAGCTAACCTGATAACCTCGAATTTGACATTGACGTACAGTGCCACCAACATATTATTCATACGTTGAATTTCCACAGCCCGCTGAGGAACAGTTTTTTTTTATCTCTCGATACAAACAGATTACAGAAATTGCAAAACTCATGCCTAAGATACATTTATGGTATACGAAAATACCAAAAAATCTCACATAAATTGCAAACTGCTGGTTGGCTAAATATTCGTAATCGACGTTTCTTACATTCAGCCTGTCTATTTCATAAAGTCATTACGACGAAATGTCCGTCTTATTTATATAATTACATTTCGATCTGATGTACACAACATTAATATTCACAGGAAGGATTGTCTGTCTATTCCAGAACATAGAACACAGAAATTTAAAAGCTCTTACTCCTATCAAATTGTTCATATATATATTAAATTAAACTGCTCTACAGCATGCGTCATTTAAAAAAAAAATTAAATTATTTTTAATCTCGAAGCAGTGAGCTAGATTAGTTCTACGTGTGGTATCTGCTCATTATTGAAGATACATTATGTTACAACGGTATTAGGAATTGTTTGTTTTCGCTTTTTTGTTTTTTTTCTTTGTTTTTTTAAGGTTAGGTGGAAGAACGGCCACGCCTCTTGATGCTATGCCGAACCGCGCCTTCATTTCCACAAACTTTTTAGTTACTTTTCTTATATGTATGGATAATTTTGGGTTTTGTGGAAATTAAAGACAATTTATTATTATTATTATTATTATTATAAGGGTTGGCCAATGAAAGCAAAACTAATGTCAACAGGAAGCTGTAGAGACAGCAAACTTTAGAATTTGTATAGCAGATTAGAATATAAACTTATGACAACAACAATAACACACCGTATTATCCACATATTGTATTCAGCAAATTTAGTTTTTTCGAATTTATTAAATACTTACAGTAGTTTTAATAGTAATAAGTAATAATAAATATGCAGTATTGGTGATGTGTAACACTAATAAATTTAATCGTTTACATTAACAATTTAACATTTGATTAACAAAGCGTTATAAACTGAAATTTTGAAATAAACTAGTAACATCTAGGATTGAGCAACACCTTCCATATGTGATTGATTTCACTTGGCACAGTAACAATCTACTTACCTCGTACATTACGTGACTTACTCACTTTTAAGAAAAAATGTATCATTTGCGTAAAAAATCCCACCGCCAAACAGACCCAAACACCTAAAACTCATAAATTGGAGACTCATTTTCTATGAAAATACCTGTCATAATGTGTGCATTTCAACACGTTTATTTAGTGTTTAAACAGTGCTCGTTCAAAATAAGTTATTGTTTTGAACAAATCTGTGAAGAGCTTTATTCAGAACTCTCCCAAGTGGACGTTGTCACACTAAATAATTTTAATAATCAAAGAAAACTAAGGGTAAAATGCATTAACGTTTCCAATAATACTAAACTAATGAAAGAAAACACTTGATCATCCAAATAACGTCAATTTTCAAATTAAAAGAAAAACTACCGGAGGTCGATTCGAACTGCAGTGGCTGCGAATGCTATTCCAATGTTTGGAGGGATATTGCAAGCACATTTCCCGTTCCATACATGCGTCCTTGCGTGGAAGCTGTCTTAAATAGAATGCATTTTTCGTTGACCCCTTTTTATGTTTTGCAACATTTATCCTGCATATCTTGAGTATCACTTTCGTCAACGGTAAAGCCTGAGGTATGTGAAAATTGCTACTTTGATGTATTTCTCAGTTAAAACCAAACTAAACAAGATTTTATATTTTATGGTGCTCACTCTATATATATTTCTTCGAAATTTTCTCGATTTCATTCCAGGTAGATATATAATCTGCACGCACAGTATCGTCTTTCTCGTTCCTAGTTTTTGAGTTATACAGCTAACAGACTGACAGACAGACGGAATTGAGAAAACTGTTTTTTCGTCATCTAGGAACCTTTCGTCTTTTAGACGAAGGTAGTAAAAATCTCAAATGAATATACAGCAAGTAAGATAAAATGAGCTCTCTCGTATGTTGCAATATGTTTCTTAGCTAGAAGTCAACATAATCGATTTTAACAGTACGTAGGTTAAGGGTTCAGGTAACCCAAAATTATAATATGTAGTAATAATGCTGTATTTGCTTATAAAAAGTCAGTTTCGAAATTTCAAATTTTATTAAAACCATTATTTTCTGCAAATCAATAAAAATGAAACACGATCTTCTATTACTGATTGTAAAAATTTTATTTAATTTTTTTTTCAAAACTACTTCCAAAAACCTTTTTTGAGAAAACTTATAGACAATTACTTAATTTATAACACCTTTTTATAACTATTTATATAAGAAGTACATGATGTAGGGCATTATTTGACGAGTTTCTTTTATAACCGAGCGAGGTCAGTAAAGGGGACGAGTCATAAAGTCATATTATGTACGAGTTGTATACAAAGCTTTATATTCACTTCTAAAATCTAAAAAAGTTGGGTTTATAGTTTTGACGTCTATTCTGTGACAGAAAAGACTTGACATTAGAGTGCCTTTACTGATATTGAAAGACATATATTTTGACATTGACAGCTGATGTTATAGTTATTTATGGTTAAGCGTGTTATATTACAAATAATCCACGAGAGAAAAGAGGAGCCCTCGAGGCCGCCAGACCAAGAGGTGTTATTTTTCGGGTGAATTATTACAAATATACAAAATTTCATCCAGCGCAATAAATATCTAATGTTGACAACCGTGAAAAGTCAGAGTGACAAATTTGAAAGTACCGATAGGTCAAATACATGTATAATTAAAGTTGCGACGTTAATGATTCAAGTGTGGATAATAATAACTTGATCGTCGTGTACAATGCAAAATTTTATTCAATTCTTATAATTACATTAATCAATAAATATCTTAAAAACATACATTTTGTATTAACAGCCATGAAAAGTCATAGTGACAATTTGGAAAGTGATTCGTGTTATACGTTTGGCAGTATTGAAGTGTATTGTCAGTCTATGTCAAATATTTGAGGTTAGCAGTGAATGACCTGTCGTTTATTTCACTAGTGGGTTATGGGTTAACTCAGTAGTGAGTTATGGGCTACTTTAGAGGTCTAAAATCGATCTAGTAATAGTCTTAGGAGGTGTTGCATAGAACTGGTAAGATAAAGTAACGTACTTTTATAGTGCTAGCAAAATAATATAGGTAAACTTTATTTTACTAGTACTATATAAAGCTACCTTATTGCCGAGAAACTATGTCATAAACAGTACCTTATAATACTCGTACATAAAACATTTTATTCTCATTAATTTTAGGCCGTTTTATAAACATTAGGTTTTGCGATTCTTTCAAAACCTATCATTTTTCCCAAAACACCTTTTAAACAAAAGCTGTAGGTAATTATATAATATACGATTTTGTTTCAAAAAATCGTGTTTTCATATCACAGCTATAAAAAATTTGAGAAAATTTTGTAAAAATATAATTTTGGGCTTTTTCAAAACAACTTTTTAAACCAAAAGTGATAGATATTTGTATAATATATGCTCTTGTTTTAAGGAATTTTGATTTAATCCAGCAAATTTAAAAATTTTGAGCAAATTTTTCTAAAATTTTAGTTTTGCTCTTTAAGAACTATACGTACTTTTCACAAAAAATGCAAACAAAAATTGTAGATAAAATATATTTTTATCCAACTATTATACAAATTTTAGGATATTTATGTGAGAATTTAGTTGCGCGATTTTTTCAAAACCTATATTTTTCACAAAAAAACTTTGTAAACCAAAATTATAGTCAATGACATAATATATGTTATTCTAAAGAATATTATTGTCAAAAATTATAAAAATTTACTGGAAACGGAAAAATGCTTGACTAAAGTACCACTTTTGTTAGGCTGAGTTTATCAAATATTCACTGTAATTTCCGAAACTATATTAGAAACGCAGATATATTTTCAAGCCGATCTTTTATACCCTCTGTGCTGTAGAGAGGATACTAACAGATTCACAGACAGACATCACCTTGAACACCACTTTTTCTGAATCAGAAGAGACGAAAACTCGAATTCGAATTTTTTTCTGATTACTATAAAATGTAAATTATTTTTATTTACACCGTATTAAGCCGGGCTCCATAACTCAGTAGTAAGCATTCTGGCTACTAATCTAAGGGTCGAGAGTTCGATTCCCAATCCCGGTGAGGTTTTTAAAAATAAAAAATGCTGATGAAAACCTTTACAGAATGCCATCATTCGGAAATAATGTAAAGCCGTGGTTTCCATGCTACTACAACTCCTTAGTCTCGGCAAAATTCTAAGTAGGGCTAAGGTACCTGGTAATCTGCATGCCTAGACCTTGTTCATGGGGTTGGCAAAAAGGGCCTATAAAGGCCTACTTGCTAGACATAAGTTTCCTAAAAATACTACTACTACTACACTGTATTAATGTTTTATGTAGGTATGTGTATGAATACGTTTCCAAGCCCATTATGTATATTTATAATATATATCAATTCGTTGTGAAGCCCAACAGCGTTTACATATTTTTATATACTGTATATAAAACATTCCAAAAGCGCCCCCTACACTCGATATTGTAGAACTACTCCATGTATATCGACCATACTACCGGTCATTAATGAGCCCACCGCAAAAATTTGTGTACTGCCTCTTTGAGGTATTTCTAACCAATTGGTGATGATATACACTGGAGTACGTTGTTGAGCCAAACGCGGGCTTATCAGCGTTGAAAATGGCTTCACAAGGTTCTATTCATATATTCAGCGGGCTTAACTATGACCGTTTATAAGTCTATATATATATATATATATATTCATCAAGGGTAGTAAGTGTTATTTTACGGTCGACAATGCAATTTGAAAACCGAGGCCTTTAGGTTCGAGGTTTGAAAGCATTAGAGACTGTTACAGTATCAAATTGACTTATTGACACTCACGGCTGTGTGAGTACCAAATAACTAGGCAAGTCCGGGAAATGTGCACGTTCACCCTGAAAATCGTAAGAAACAGGCTAAAGGCTTCGGCTCAAATACGCCCAGGGAGGGGGTCGGGGTCCTAAAACGATGCACCACAGGGCAAGCGTGTTAAGGTATATATAAAGTGTTATCAAATAAAAGGACGCCACAAGATCCAAATCAGGAGACCCACGTTCAACCGGACCTTGAGGGTCAAACGGGGCGAAAAATACTCAAATAACTATTTATGGAAGCCACAATGCTGCGAGGAACGCAACAATCTACCTGCAGCGTGCGTCCACCGTGTCCGGGCCTCACCTTACAGCAATTGTAACATAGTGACTCAGTCACCCTGTAAACAAACATGCACAAGACACAAAGGGAAAAATCATAAGACTGTACAGTTAATACATCTATTAGGCCACTTCACATGACTAACTAACAGCTTACATGGTACCGACGTGGCGGGCACGTATGACAATCTGTACTAACCTACTTATGGAATACGCCCAGCTGGGAAGCGCTTTACCTAAATTAGTTCTAGCTAAATTATGACAAGTATATTACAATTATATTACGAGTATATTACGCACGCGTGAGGTTCACACATGGGTGTACCAGACGCGAGAATGTGAGTTTAATTATAAATAACAAACAAGACGTCTCGCAACGGAGCACTGTAAGTACGATGTATGAGTTTATTGCCAGACAGACAAGAATGAATTTAATGCAACACAAGCAAGACAGCTCGCAGCGAAGCCGTGTACGGCACTATCTATGAATTAGATGTAAAACAAACAAGACAGCTTGCAGCGAAGCCGTGTACGACACTGTATATGAATTGAATGCAACACAAGCAAAACAGCTCGCAGCGAAGCTGTGTACGGCACTATATATGAATTAGATGTAAAACAAACAAGACAGCTTGCAGCGAAGCCGTGTACGACACTGTATATGAATTGAATGCAACACAAGCAAAACAGCTCGCAGCGAAGCCGTGTACGGAACTATATATAAATTAGATGTAAAACAAACAAGACAGCTCGCAGCAAATCGGTATGCGACACTAACCTTAATTTAGGCACATGCTAGCGAAACAATTTATCGACACAATGTTGTTACCTGATTACTAGCTCGGCTTCGAAGACTGAAGGAATGCGCTACTTGTAGGCGTCGTCCGTTACTGCAGTGGCATCCGGAATGTTTCCCTATGCATCAAGCGTGGGTGTAATGTGACTGCCCCTTTGGCGAAACATGGAAATGGGCAAAGCCGTTAATTGGATTACTCGGCGATTAATCCGGTCTAAACTTTGACGGACACTCGTAGGCGAAACCCGCCTTCATACGGATGAATAAACCCAAACAGCAAGCTCCCGTTCGGACACCAACAACGAAATGCTCGTCATCTCCAATTTAGCCCAGCACTGTCTGACGCTCGAAGCTACCAAACGCGTTCAGGAGGCCAGCTGCCGGCATTCACAGCCGGAATAACAAATCGGAAGCCAGGGCCTCGCGTCATACCGATTGCAGCTGTCCTTGTTCGAGCGACATCGACAGAAGATTCAAATAAAATTCTGGAGGGTTTTCTCACTCGCTCTCACGGGCTAAATTTTAAATAACTTAGAAAACAGACGCTCTACAATAAAAGGGGCACGCAACAAACAATACAAACGATACCTGTAAGGAGCTTGCCTGTGCGATAACTGATGTCCTAAGCTGCTGCAACGGCTACAGTCCTCAGATACTGCATAAGACAAGACGGGAAGGAAATACTGCAACATCTCAACGGACTGCAGGAGCTGAACACATGGGGATTTATCCTCTCATACGAGACATTTTTTGGATGCTGTATAATTTGTATGTTCACTTCGTACACGATGAAGATGCGTTCAGTTATTTTGTAAACGATTTTTCACTGGACTTTAAAACTATAGAAACAATTTAATACTGCCAAGCCCATTTAGGTCACTTCTAATTAGTTTGACTCAAAGCGACTTGGCGACCTAAAATTCCCCTCAATTCTCGAACAGGCTTGGACGTGCGTTCTTGTTGCACTCGCAAATTCCACTTTACAATACACTTCCAGCACAAGACCAGCTCTGCGGATGTTTCGATTATACCAAATACAATCTTAAATCTAATTATAACAATAAAAAATAGTAAAATATAACTTGTTTTATATCTTTAAATGTGAAAAGAAACATTGCAGGGTAGGGATAGTCGAGGCCCGTTTCAACCGTGAGGCGAAACTGCCGTAACCGTCAGATATCGAAGGTTCCGTATGAAATAGTATTATTTATTTATGTCCGGTTTCTTCACAGGAAGGTACTACTACCGGCTGGCGAAGAAACTGTCCGTGTGTAATAGGCTTCTAGCAACCTTTTGCTTCAACAATCCATATTACTTCTGAATTTTTTTCTTACATCTACCAAAAAATGGCTATTATTGTATATAATTTAAACTCTTTAGCCTTGCCTATTTTATTTTAAAGGCCCATTGATGACTTCGTAGGTTTAAAGTTGCTATATGGATAATCATGTTATTAAACAAGTTCATTAGAAGAATCAATATCGGCCAGATGAAGGAACTTTTCACTTGACAATAATTTCGAGGACCGAAACTGAATTTCCATGTACTATGCAAGTTCTAAATAGTCTGATTGAAATTCGGATGCCAGAAAATTAACCCATCCTCCGGCCGTAATAGTGAGCAAGGGTAATAATCAGCCTTAAGTACCGTAGTCTCATCAAGAAGCACAAAGGAAGATAACTTCCTTGTTAGAGAAAACGAAATTAAGCACTCATGTTTGTTAACCAATGTTACATTACCAAAGAAAATAAACCCGGGAAACTTGAGAGCTAAAATCTTTCCTGACTGTGAGTAACTTGGAAGTAGGCATTTAACGGAGATCTGCAAAGTTCGAAGCGTCCTAAATGAGAAATTGTGATAATTTTAAACAAGTTTGCGTTTTTTAAAATTGATTGGACTTGTTAGAGTAAGTAACCATTTGATCTTTATATACTTGAGGTTTTGTAGTTTTTATTTCAAAATCCGTATAGTCAGTAATTTTCAAACCTAAAAAGGCAGTTATTTCATATATGTACTTAAACTTTTCCCCACATATATAGTTGAAAAATGAGGAATATTCAGCTGTAGCAGTATTTAACTTACAGTTTCTGAGGTGTTATACTAACATGTTTTGACGAATGAGTGTGAAGATTCAAAATAACTCCTCTGTGATTATATCAATTGTCTTCTGTATCTTTAGATTTTTTGGTGATTTGTAGCACACATTTGTTAAATTAAAGGTTTAACAATGAAATTCTTATTTAATTATATTTATATTTATGACTTTCAAATATAATAAAAAATGGAAGTTCTTAGCTGCCATTTAACGTTTTTGTTCTCACTTAAACATTAAATTTTACTCAAAGCTTATACTGGTTCGAAATCTGTCCAATAACCAGAAATTAAATAGAGCAACCTTTTATACAACGAAATTAAATATTGTTTTGAATCATTTTGGCATTGTAAACTCAATCATGTGACGTTTACGAACCAATTGTTGTAGAATGGCTTCCAAGGACATAACAATGTGGACAATGCATGTTTGAAGTGTCTTGCTGCTTGTGATGGGCAATTGCTGTTTGTATGGTTTACAAATTGAACTCGTGTTTATAAAACTGCCAAGTGCGCCTGAATTTAAAAAACAGAGTCTATTTTTGTTTATCTGCTACTTGCTGGTATATTTTGGTCTATGAATTTTTTATCGGTTTTGAAATATAAGAAACAATTCACTCGATTTCCCAAATACTGTAAAGTGGGGTGACTGCGACTACTATTTGGAACGTACATTTCTATTTAAAGAATATTTTTGTCAATTTCTGTTGAGATTTTTCTTTTCAGCTAATTGGGACTAAACTGACCGTAGTACTACGAACAGAACACATTATGAAACGTTTGTTCAGGAAACGAATCGTAAATTCGCAATAATATAAATAACGGCAATAATAACAGAAATAAAACAAATTTTTTAAACAGAGAGAATTAAAATATATATGCATAAAAGTACAAAAATAATATCAAGTCCGTTTTTTACTTTACTTCGCGTTGTGGCAACTTTATCATGAATTGAAATGCCTCAAAGTATATATTATTAAAATTATAATTAAAATCTGTATCAGTTGGTTATATTTTCATTATTTAATTATTGTTTATATACAGGGTGTGAGGAAAGTCAATACCATAAATTCTAGGGATGGAAGAATGCCAAAAAATTAGTTGAAAAGTCCCGAGAAATTTTTTGATTAGATGCAGAGATTCTTCGGAAATGGATGTTAAAAACGGTGCCGAAAATTTTTGGAACTGCTGACATAATGAGCATCCCTTAACATTGTTTAAGTTTTGATTATCCTCTGTTACTAAGCAATTATGCACTGCATGATTTAAACGATTAACGAATAAAATAAACATTAACAAATCAAAAGCAAGTATCAATTTTAAAAATGAGAATTATTTAACGTAAATAAAGTATGAACAAATCAAACAAATGTTATCAAATAAACGAAAATGAAACTATTACATTAAAAATGAAAATTGTTTACAGTAAATGCTCAAAGTGTGAGCCATTTGCTCTAATGCAAGCTTCGACCCTGTGTAACATAGACCCTCGTACTCTTTCAAGTACTCCCGGATTATTGCGAATGCTATCAGCTGCATTTATCACGCTTTGATGGAGATCTTCATAATTTATTATTGACGTTCTGTAAGCAATTGACTCCTCCACGCAATAAGAAATCACAACTATTCAGGTCGGGAGATCGGCCTGATCAAGGAATTGGTCCACCTCTCCCTATCCAACGATTCGTGTATGTAGCATTCAAATACTTCTCTCCTAAAATGGACTGACTGGAGACCCATCGTGCATAAACCACATATCCTGGCGTACAACAAGTGGGACATCATCAAGTAATCCTGGAAGGCGGCCTCTTAAAAATTCTAAATAAACTTCGCCATTTAATCTAGCTGGTAGTATGTAAGGGCCAATTAACAAATTATCGACGATTCCAGCCCACACATTAATTTAAATTCGACGCTGGAAATTGCTTGGACGGATTGCATGTGGGTTTTCATCGGCCCAAACATGATTGTTCTGAACCTCGCCCTGAGTTTTACTGAAATTTTGTTTATACTGTTATATATTTTGTTTTGTATTTGTTTCAGTCAATAAAGTCATTATTATTATTATTGTTATTATTGTTGTGGAAATTAATTATTCCATTATTTGTAAAATAACACTCGTCTGTCATGAGCAGATGATTACTGAATTGTTGATTTGCTTGAGTTTGTTGCAAAAACCATCTGCAAAAATTGATTCTCGGGAGATAATCAGCAGCCTCCAAGATTTGAACTCGTTGTATATGGTAAGGATACAGGAGATTTTCTTTTAAAATTTTCCATACTGTTCAATGACTAACACCTACTACTTGAGCTTGTGCTAACTCCTGGGTCAGCATCAACACCGTCCAATATCTCTACCTCCGCATTCAGTACATCTACCTGCCGTTCTCTTCCCACCTTCCGAGGTCTAGGTAGCACAGATCTTGTCTCTCTCAGCCGTTGGTGAACAGCGGTGAATGTTCCTCTATTGTAATCTATCGTATTCTAAGTTCGGGAAAACGCTCTCTGTAACGTCTTACAGCTTCTGCGGCATGTCTTCCACATTCCCCATAAACAAAAATTCAAAAGTAAATTTTTGTTTGACAAGACCAAACTCAAATTTTTTGACAGTAAAAATAAAATTACAGTCAGACGTCGCTGTTCGCGGGGGTTACGTTCTAGAAGAATGCCTCGAAGCACAAAACCGCGATGCGCAAGTAAACACATAAATGATAAAAACGGGGTTAGGTTCCATAAACTAGATTTATTTATACTATGCAACTTCAAAAAATTCAAAAATACATAAACGTACGTATACAAACTAAAATTCCATACGCAACATAAGTCTGCCACTTGAATCTAGAGCTCGAATTGAAACAATAAAGAAGCCAACCTGCGATCGATCACTAATAATAATCAATGGTAGTATAATCGCAGATCAACCCCCTTATCATTTATACACCACGGTAGCTCTGAAATGTTCTTACTCACCGCAATGACCTAGCTAGCTTCAAATTCGGTGGCCTTGCGTCGCAGATTTCTATCATCTGCTGAACTGCTGCAAGCTCTTTTAATAATACGAAAAACACAGGGCGCCAGAAATCACAGATTTCGAGAAATAAATAAAATTACAGCAACAATTAGGTTTATTTGGTTAATAAATAATAGTTGCTTGCAACATCGTAATTAGGTCTGTAAATTGTTTATCGCAAAGTTTAAATACAGTACACAACACAGTATATTATTAATGCTGAAAATGCAGCACGCACAAAAAATATGTGAACCTCTTTTGGGCTCTTGGATTGAATATGATTGCAATTCAATGAAGGAGTAAGCTTACCACTGTCATATGTTTTAACCGTTATCTCGGTAATGATAATAAAATGGCGTGAGGGCATTTTTTACAAAATTCTTAATACGTATTCATTTAGCAAAACTTTAAACTTGTGAATTGTAAATTTGGGAACAATTAATACATTATGTTTTAAATTTGTAAAACATCGATTTATGAATAATTAATACATTACGTTCTAAATTTGTAAAGCGTAGTTTTAAATTTGTAAATTGTAAATCGGAAGCGTCGTTACAATCGATTCAGCCAACAATTCATAGGCGGACGTGGTTATGAACAAAAGTTGAAACAAGACTAACCTGGGTGGTGGTAAAGAAACGTTGCCGGCAGGCACTGAATTGTCCAGGATTAGCTTAACGTAAGCCGACAGCAATCTCGAACTCATGGCCGAATTTGATAATGGAATAGACGCTCCTTGTACCACTTGGCAAGCTCAAGGTGACATTCCAGAAAGGAGTTGCGGGTCCAAGTTATTGATTAGGGTGTTAATTAGGAAACCCAAATAGAGTCGTCTAAAAAACGGCATCCAATAATGTCGCTTAAAAGTGACGTCGAAGAATATCGTCAAAGAGCTAATAAAAAAAACGGGAAATTACTAAAATGAATATCAACAAGTAGCGTAGACATACCTGATTTGAGTCATCAGCTCAGAAACGAAGTTAATTAATAATTGATGCAGTAGCACGCGGGAATGCCTTCGTAGAAGCAAGTTACTTTAAGCGAATGCAGAAATAGAATGCCCGCAAAACAACGGAATAGCGGCTCGCTGGCGCAAAGCGATAACAAGTGAATTTCGGAAAAACCAAAACCAGCACTTTTGCGCGGACAAAATTTGATATCGTTTGAAATACAGCGAATAATAATTCAAGTGGGAATATACAGGCTGGCCCGGAAGTGACTAAATGGCGAAACAAATAGCAGGAGCTAAAGATTTGTTTCAGAATGTCCATTTGTTTATTCAAGTTATAATTTTACAATATATTTCAGGTCCGATGTTGTATCTAATAAGAGATTCTAAGAAATAGGCTCGATACGTGTGTTTACAAGTTCGTGATAAATAATGTTATTTAGGTTTTCATGACATAAACCGCATACTTCTGCTTTATTTACTTACGGCCGGTCTTATGAAGGTCACTAACCTGACGTTAACTTTAATAAATCGCTGTTAAAATAAACAAAAGCTCATCAAAATGTTGGCGCTTATGAAATATTATTCATTAGTAAATAAGTTTTTATGCGTTTTTGTTTATTTTAACAGAGAATTAAAGTTAACGTCACATTAGTGGCCTTTATAAGACGGGCCGTTAGTGTGTGAAAGTTGAAACAGTTAACGTTAGCAATTCCATCCGCGAACGGCAAAGCAAATATCCGCGAACGGCAAAGAAAAGGGAGCACAAAGGTGCCCCGCGTAAAATCAAATCAGCGAACCACAAAACCGCGAACGGCGAGGTCTGACTGTAAGAGAGCGGCCATGTACTGGATGAGGAAAGCAGAACTAGGAAAAGTGCAAGAAATAATGCAGGCAGAAACAACAACAAAGCGTCAGATCAAAGAAGCTATAGAAGCAGAATGGTAAACGTCATGGCAGAACTGCGATAAGGAAAGAAGAATGTATGACTTCCTACCTGACGTCAGAAGAGCAGCGGAGATAAACCCAACGCAAGGGCTTATACACTTCCTCACGGGACATGGTCCGTATCCGGAATATCTCTATAGATTCAATCTAAAAGAGAACAACGAATACGAATGTGGTGAGGTAGGCACTCCTGAGCACGTGGTGTTTCAATGCCAGCTTATGCACGCCATTGCATATAGAGAAAGAGAAGAGTTAAGAGGACACAACACGCGGGAAATCTTGGAAGACGAGAGACTCTTGCCATATCTAAACAAGCTTGCTGACAAAATATCAAAAGAGTGCCAACGAAAATACAATGAGCAAAGACTCAATGGAAATAACCATCAGATGTAAGAACAATCATGGAAAGGGGCTGCAGAAGGAGGTAGTTTCCTAAGTTTCTTGACACTAAGTTCTCCGAGTCAGGAAAGTAAGGGGCTGCTGAGATCTGCTTCCCAAGAAATGAGCAACAATTTTCTCAAACATTAAAGCGATAATCAACAACTTGCCCACAGATGATGATAAACAACAACATCTAACGACAAGAAAAAGGCATGGAATGGGGCTGCAGAGGAAGGAAGCTCTGGAGTCTCTTGACACTAAGTTCTCCGAGTCAAGGGATGAAGGGGCTACTGAAATCTGCTACCCATGAAATGAGCACGATACCACAGATACAACAACAACAATTCCACGAATCCACGGGGTAACACTCAACGACAAAGGATATGACTAAACTGTATAACATGGTCCAGGAATTACCGGACCAAGTAACAGTGAAACAGTGAAAGTGAAAGAGACACTTAAAAGACAATTTTTTAATAATAATAAAAATAGGAAATAAGACTAGACTTAAGGATAGGGAAGGAAATATAGTATAAAATGAAGCTGTTGTTCAAGGTCATGGATTACCGGACCTGCAAGCAGCTGACTACAAAAAAATTAAAAAACAACATAGTGTAATCATAGAAAATTAGACTAGGCTTAAGAAGGGGATAACAAACAACTGCAATTAGCAGATTAAGAAAACAACATAATCAGGAAACCCAGATGTAAGTCGAACAAAAAAATTATTATTTTTAGCATGTTCTGTTTGGTGTAGGAATTTTTTGTGTGATGTCATGTAATGTTTTTTATGTTTCATGCATGTTAGGTTTTTTTGAGCTATTTGAGCAGATTCTAAGGCCAGCTAACATGCAGCGGGGAAGGCTGATTCTATTGCAAAATGAAATAACTTAATTGGGACGCCAATGAGTCTTTCTGTTCGACGAATTTGCTTAGTGAAGAGAATTGATAAACTCATTGAAGGGTAGCCAGTCACTAGATCACTTGAAATAAAAATTACATAGGCCAGATAGAGCAGAGTGTAGTAATTAATAACACATACTGTAATAGCATCAAAGATAATTTACGAGTAAGACGAACTACAAATACTATTATACAATCCAATCTATAAATATATATGCATGGCGTAAGAGTACAGGTACACACATAAATAAATCAAAGTTACTACATTACATACACTTTCCGCTATCATAAATAAATTATATCAGCAGTCTAACATCAAAGAATTTAGTGGCGTGAACCAGGTAGAAACACTTTTAAATGAATATCATGCTTTTTTCAAAGAAGGGGGAGAGGGGAGTGTAATAGCCCTTTTTAATTTCGGTATTCGAAGCTTAATTTCTCATTGTGAGGCAAACAAGTCTGCTTTCTTCGATTATTTTTATTAGTTCTACGTAATTTTGGATGGAGCAGAGCTAACTTTACGCTGAGTTTTAAACGACGTAGAATCGAATTTGAAATCATCGTTTTTTGCTTCTCGCCTTCGGCAAACACGCAGTGAGTCCAATTGCTGGGCCTTTTTGGGGATTTCAAACCAATGTGCCAACTTCAAATTTCTACCAGGTGTGGAAGAGCCTATTAATCCAGAGTGCAAGATTTAATCGCTTTTTCGCGGCGTGCTAAACATGGGCCACCCTCCAGGCCTCCTAGGAACGCGCACGCTCCGGCACGCTTGGAGCTTTCAAACACTAGAAATTGCCGAAATCCCCCTAATTACAGAAATAAATAATAGTTTATATAAAATTAAAGAAAGAACTCTCGCTCTCGAACGAAAATTCTTTTCTGGGACAGCTTTTTGATTCATATATTTTTTATGACTGAATAACTTTTAAAAGGTTAACACAACTGTTATCTGTGTTTTTATGAACTAACAACAGCTTTTCATTCCAATGCATAGTAGTTTTCTTGATTTGATACTCATTCATACAAAATATTTCTGCCCCAATAAATTATATTGCAAGAACATTGTTTTTCTCTTCATTGGCCTATTTTTCTAAATCTGATACTACAGCGTCTTTATAGCTTTCTTATATCATTCTTCTTTTTGTCGAAAACCTTGCTTACCGACGGTAAGTTTTGTCTTGAATAATTTTTCTGATGACTGTCTACATAAGCTATTGATTTTTTTGGGTGTAATATTAAGTTTCCTTTGTTAGGACAGTTTAACAATTGGTCACAGTCACTGCGTTTTACGCGCACGGAGAAGAAAGTTGGCAGTTCATCTGGGTTCTAGGCTTAACAAGTCAGGGAACGTAGAGACGTAGAGAGACAGCCTAAGAATGTCCTATTGCAGCAGGCTCACCTTTCTAAGCGATTTCGACGTACCATCGAATGTGACATTTCCGGGGCATAGTCTATAAACTGTGAAATTTCCTTACTGACATCGTTGCATCGTCAGTCCTCTCGTACCATTACTCAAGCCTCCGTGAGTTCGCTCGCGATAACTTTTGTTTCGGCCAGTGGACTTACATTCGAATTTTGCTTTACGTCGCTAACCAAACTGATGCATTCTTAGCTAAACTACTCTTGAAGATTAAATAATGCATGTTGTAAATTATTCCGTTCGGAATATGTTGTTATATTTAAGAAAGTAATCGCTTTACGGCGAGCACCTCGTTGGGAATGCAAAACCACTTGCCGCTCGCATAATGCCAGGCTATGGATATTTGTTCTTATTTTTGAAGTAGGATACGTATTTCAGATTTACGAAGTAAGGTGAGTCATCTGTAGGAACTCAGTCGAGGGGAACGTTTTAATGTTAGAGTACCCCATTTCTTCCTGGCGGACAAACAGGTGGCGCCTAATAAGTATCCGAATTGATCCAGCTATATTTAGGGTATACCTTCCAGCCTGGAATCCTTCCTCCTCTACTGAGTTGGCTGGAGTACTTGTTGCGGGTCGATCTATTTTTACCTGCAACACCTTTTGATTGTAAAGACAATTTTTGAAGTTTTGTTGTATTCTCAGAAAATCAACTAACGGTATTATTAGAATTTTCATGCTTTTAAACATTTTTCATGAGTTTACTCAACAGTTTTCCTTTAGTACTGGGTAAATTTAAAATGAACGAAAATCTTTAATGATGGAGCCATTTTGTTGAAAAGCTTTTTCTTAAGGTCTGAAAAAAACTGTGCTACTCATGACGAATTTGGGATAGACTTTTTTACTGCATCAACATCTGCTTCATTTGATCTTTAATAGGCCCAAAAAATCTTAGTCAAAAGGTTAACTTCTGTAGATTTTAGTAGGCAAACAAAATTAATACGACGGTCCTTTCAAAGTCGAATAACTTTTTTGACAACATGCGATGAAAGGGTATCCGACATTAGTTTTTCTTTTGTTTAACTTAGCTCGTGACGAGCAAATAGTTTAAAGTCAGTCGGTAAAACAAACAGTATCGAACGCATTTCCTTGTAGAAGCATCTTTTAATATTGACAATGATTAACGAATTGGAGATGTGACACTAGTACGGGGCTCTTGTAGCGATTTGTGTGACGCTTGCAAAATGCTCAGTTTTCACTAATTTTTGCAAGTTATGCATATTGCAGGTGAATGCTGTTGGTGTCATTTTGAAGATTTCGTCAAGGGCAAACTTTCTGGAGAGGTTGTGAAAATGTAAGACTCGAGGGGGCGAAAATACGGGGATTAGAACGCCTTTTTCGATAAGAAAGCGTTCGGTGCTGTTACATCCCATACTTTTTGAATGATTCAAATGTGATTTGGGGCTGGTTAGAAAGAGGATGAAGCAACGCTCATTGGACTGGCTGGTTCTTGGGGTCTGCGATGCACAGGGGCGAAGTTACAGGGGTAGAAAGCTGAGGTGCATTTGTAGCAAATTGGATGTTCGCATAAACAGGGGGAAAGAAAAAAAATCGAATTTTGTTTTTGACAGTATGTGGATGAATCTGTGGGTTTTTAAGAATTTTGCCGCTCAGGTGGATTTAGGGGTTGCAAAATGAGGAAACCCTTATAATAATGATAGGTTCTTCCGGGTTATGCCGTGGTCGTCGATTTGAACTTGACGTTTCGCTGCTCATGCTGTCAGCTTCCTCAGACGTTTTCTAAAGACTGGTTATATACCGAGGAGCCGTTACGGTTGGCTGCTTATGTAGATCTTGTATGTTATTCGGATTTGTCGTTTTTCCGCTTGGTTGCTCACCTGAAACTTGTTTATTAATGGATTGGTTTTGCAGAGCTACCTTCCATGTGTTACTAAGGCGATAGCCGTCTTCTCGATTGAAATTGTTTGGATTTTTAATAGATAGATAGATAGAAAAAATTGATGGGGACTTTAAAAATATAAATACATATACATATGTATACCGGGTGGCAATGAGATCGGGGCCATGCCTCTACCTCTGTTACTTATGAATGAATTTGGACGAAATTTGATACAAGGACACTAGACATAATTTCCGATTGACATACAAGAATAATCAAAATGGTCGACTTCTGGTTTCCCCGAAAATAACACTAACTTTAATTTTTCAAATCGATCTTTATATATTTTATGGTTTTCGCAATCTACGACTCAAATTTTACATACAACAATGCTGTCGCATATGCTTATAGTCCAGTCAAATGGTGCTCAAAAAGGGCGAATAGGGGAACGTTTTGGTGGAGTATTGATATTTGGTTCCTATATGTTTTTTAGGTCGCTGTACACGAATAGCAGGTTTGCCAACAAAAATTTTGACCGGGAACATTTTTTTAAATGCAAAAACGGTGTAAAAACCGATTTGTTTAGCTTTTCTAAAGTTACCCGAAAGCTATCCATTTTTCGTAAATTTTTAAACCTATAAGAAATGAAAGGAGATCAAATGTTTTACATTTTATGTACTTGATGTTTTTTCTCCGACCAATCGTTCAGCCGCGAGAGCGCCGCGAAGTTCAAGTCCAGTCAAATGGTAGAAAATAGGGGAAAGTTTTGGTGGAGTTTTGATATTTGGTTTCTGTACGGTTTTTGGGTCGCTGTACACGAATATCAGGTTTGTCAGCAAGAATTTTTACCGGAAACACTTTTTTTTAAGCAAAAATGGTGTAAAGAACCAGATTTTTTAAGATTTTCTAATATTACTGGAAAATTATCCCATTTCATAAGTATTGAACCTATATTAAATGAAAGAGGATAAAATTTCCTACATTTTATGTAAGTGAGGTTTATTTTTTCAATCAATTGTTCAACCGCGAGAGCGCCACGTATAATTTCCAGTCAAGTGGTAGAAAATAGGGGAAAGCTTTGGAGTTTGGATATTTGGTTCCTATATGTTTTTTGGGTCGCTGTACGCGAATATCAGGTTTGCCAACATTTCATTTATGAAGATTAATTTCATATACTATTTTTGATTTACGAAAAATGGATAGGTTTCCGGTAATTTTAGAAAAACTAAAAAAAAACGGTTTTTACACTGTTTTTGCTTAAAAAAACATGTTTCCGGTCAAAATTTTTGTTGGCAAACCTGATATTCGTGTATAGCGACTCAAAAAACATATAGGAAACAAATATTAAAACTCCCCCAAAACGTTCCCCTATTTTCTACCATTTGACTGGACTATTAGGTATTACACCGAAATATTAAATAAAATTATTTAATTAATTATTCTTCAATTTTAGATAAAGATAAAGTAGTGCATGATGCATATCGTTAGATTGGTAATTAAATTTGCTGTATTGGTAAAATGGCCCTTAGCAGGTGCCATTTAAAAAAAGTGAGTTTTTCTTAAAAAACGTGTTTAGCAAATTTTGTTCTTTTATTAACGGTTTGTTATTGACTTTATTAATAAAATAGCTATTATCATTAGTTGCTAGAGTCAACTAGAACATACTTTTTTAAGTCACAGCCTTCTATCGTAAAAACTAAAATCAAAAAAATATATTTTTTTGTTTGAAAAAATGTAACTTTGGCGACACTAGCTTATGTAATTTGACTTGTAGATTCCGAAAAACATAAAATATATAAAGCGATCTATTTAAAAAATTAAAGTTATCATTTCCAGTGAAACCGGAAGTCGGTCGTTTTGACTATATCTATCGGTCAATCAGAAATGATCTCTAGTATATTCATATCAAATTTTATCTAAATCGATTCATAAATAATGAAGTTATAAGCATGGCCCTGGTCTCATTGTCACCCGGTATGTACGGAAAATGTAAAGTTACTTACTTTAGACAATGTAAAAGCTCCCCAAACAACAAATCCTTTTAATAATATATTATTATGATACACGAAGTGGTATGATCAATCATAACAAAGAAATATTTAAAACTAATAAATTTGGAAGATTACTATAATTAAATCTTGATGGGTGTTAATTTTTAAATATTAATAATGAAATTAATTGAGACAATGAGAGAGGTAATTTGATAGTAAGATATTAATTGAATATACAAATTTGATGGTTGCAGTGAATGTTAATAAAGAACAAGCCAAGGTTACAATTGACAAATGTATTTGTTATAATAATCAGAATGAATATCCTGTAATAATATAATATTTAAAATTGAAAAGAGTGTCATAAGAATAGTAGCTAATAGAAATGAACTTTTTGTTTAAGTTACTTACATAAATAAACTAATCGAAAAATGTACAATTAATCTTGCAATGTTATAATTTTGAGCAAATAAAACTAGAAATGTATGCATTATTTGTGTAGTTGTTTGGTTATATACAAATAGTAATGCTGTTAACAAATCTACGAGGTACAACAAAATGAAAGTGTAATATTAATGTTATTGCGACTGGACAATCTGTGAAGAGATTATCGAACACAGTGTATTATATATAAGGAACCACAGAACTACTGAATTGGAGAAGATTGGATTTATTGGTGAACGTGCACATAATTAAATATTTATTATTCACATTGATGGTTGTATGGAAGTAAAATCATTCATCTAGAACGAGGTTAGTAGAAGTGCTAACAGAATTGGACTGCTTCTGAGGGGATGGCTGAGTGCAGAGGACTATCTAGGGAATAAACAAGATAAGATCAGATTCATTTATAAAGCTGAAACTTACCAGGAGTCTATTGGAGTTGAAGTTGACGTTTGATGAGGGGATTGATGCCGGATTCAGCGGATTCAGCGTATTCTTGGAATTGGTTGACAGGAACAGTTTGCAGGTATCACACAAGGTGAGCATCGGGATCTCTTGAGAGAGGGACCAGTGGTGTTTGGATATTTGCAGAGTGAGCTTAAGAAGTGATAAGGTTTGTGTTAGTGATTGATATCAAAACATTTTAAATAACGAGCAATAGGGAAAAAGTAAAATACAAAACAGTAATTATTTTAATGAATTAATTAATAGTTATGTCAATGTAAAAAATAGATTTGTCGATACCTGGTTTGACAAGGTGTGGAAATCAGTTTGACAGCAAGTGTCATTAAATATAACTTGAAATGCAACTAATAGAGATATAGATTTGGCGAACCACCCTGAAATAAGAGTACTTGATTTGAAAGCAATTATAGTTTAACTAACGGGGCATTGTATTAATAAAGGGCAAACATAAAGTAAAATATCGAATACAAAAGTTATATGACTATATCAAATATATGAGATAATTCCAAAATATAACATAAGGTCACATAACGTGGGGCTTTTGTAATACATAATTAATAATTATGCAGCCGACGAGGAGCTAGCATATCTTTAATAATATTTATTGAACAGTTAACACAAAACTAAAGATACATATCGACTAAACAACTCAAAGGTCTATTCACATCTAATCCCTATTTCACACTGCCCCATTCCTCCTAATAGAAGTATCTTTCCTCCAGTTCTTATATTTGTTATTAAAGCACGTTTCATGGGTAAACAATATAAACTATGAACAATAATATGTGGAGCCGCCGATCGGATGGCTTGTAATTCTCAGAACTTTAAATAATAATAAGGATGACTCATATAAGCAATACATTTTCTAAAGTTATATAAAAAAAATTGAATGTAATATCGAACATCTTTATCTAATTGCAAATTAAAGGTCCACAACTGTAGTACGTATTATTTATTAATGATTTGCTATACAGTAGAACTTCGCAGTAACGTTTCGCGTGGCGTATAATAAACAATAATAATGCAGATGTGACCAATTTTAAAACTTCTTAATTTCTATCCCTTGTACATTTTTCAGATTTTACAAATTTTATGCCAGACTTGTAAATTAGCAAAATTCATTTTCAATGCATTAACGAAGGTTGGTAGATTGCAACTTCTGTAAATTTTTTCTAGCAAGGAAACCCCCTTGGGACATCTTCACGCTACGACTTCCACATTTCCTTAATTTTATAGACAACATAGAGTGGTAATATGTATCTTCAGTTGCCAAAATATCACTTTTAGAGAAATTTACAGGGTTACAAGTTATTTAAAACCAATCGAATAAAGTTCTTTCCGTGGTCATCACTTGAACTACTTTCGTTATAATTAAAGCTTCTGGATTGACGCTCGAGGTATAGTTATTTCATCAATAAAATATGATAACATAACTGTGTTTACCACGCTCCAGAAATTCCTTTGCCCAATTATGCCTCGGAAAATTATTTTTAAAGCGTGATTGTTTTCCAATTTGATCCTAGCATGCTTTTGCAATTAGTCGTAGGTCTAGCGTGCTATTACGGAAAGCCTGCTTGCACAAATAATTAATCTTTCCACAAAATCGTCTTCCTGGTATTTTTGAAGTAGCTTAGCTACCGTGCATTTTATTTATAATAGTATCTTTAGGTATTCTTAATATTGGAAGCTGGAGTAGCACGTATATTCCCTCCTAAAATTCTTAAACATTTTTCTACGGTTCTTTGCTATAATCGTTGAAAAGAGTACACTTTTTACTTCCTTTTACAATAAAGGAAGTATTTGATTCACCCCAAAAATTCGAAATTAAAGTTTTCAACAGATCTTCGCGTTTTAGAGTCCCTTGAACCCAAAAAACATGTTTTTGTTCATTGGTCTGTCTGCCAATCTGTGTGTGAACAGAGTATCTCAAAAATGAAAAGAGATATGACGATGAAACTTCATATATAAGTTTTGTGTACTATCTAGATGCGATAGCAATCTTTCAGTTTTTTAAATTTTTTCAAAAACGGCTTTAACGATTTTTTCAAACTTTACGTTCTTATTACATTTACATTTTTAATGTGTATTGATGTGTGATAGGTGATTTTCCAGTTGAATACCTCGAAAATGGGCTTCTTTTGTTTGTTTTTCTTTTTTATTAACTCATATTTTAAATAAAACACCCGGTGTATTATCACATTTAAAAAAAAATTTAGAGAAACTTTGTTTTTTCAACTAACGTTCTATTTTGTACTGTTTCTGTAGAATTTGTAATTTTCTAAAATTTTTGTAAAATTCTGAAAAATTAAAAATCAAATTTTTGGCTCATTATAAAATCACTGTAAGAAGAAGTTGTGTGCGTGTATCACACAACATTTTAAAATTAATAACACACTTTTATCAACATTACGATACTTTAATTTGAATTATTCTAATTGCAAAAATGTGTGAAGTTGGATAGTATGCAAGAGAACTAACGTGAGTTACTTATGTCACCCCCTTTATAATACTTGTAGTGGTTATTATTATATTTTAAATTAAATCAGTTTAATAATCTCAAATGGGCTCTTATAAATAACTCTTACCTCACATGAGTCGGGTCTCTACCCTAGCAAGTATTATTTAGATTTGTAATAAATTATAAGAAATACATTTCCTATCAAATCAATTAACGCGGTATTATTTTATATAATTTAAAAACAAACTCTTTGTGTATAGGCGATTTAACTAACGGGAGAGTTACCATATAGGATATTATTTAACGAAAGTGTAACCAACCTCACAAATCGCAAAACAAATACGTTCGTTATACTCGATAATTAGCTGTGATTACGTAGTTAAAGCTTTGCCTAGGTGATAACAGTTGCCGTAAGTAATTACAAGTCGCAAATAAAACACACTCAAAGGACGCCAATGCCGGAAGTGTGTAACGCTTCGCTCCGATTTTAAATGTGAATTAATTATAATCAAATATTATGGCATTTAAAATTTCGCATATTCAAAAGTTCCAAACCGTTCGAGACCGCCAGTTTGCCGTTATGCGCGGTTGAAACGAGAAAACGTCCGCCGCGCAATGCCGTTTCTGCGTTGATGCAAGAGAAGGGAACGTGATAACAAGGTATAATATCAAATTTGTCCCCGAACCGAGCACCAGAATTATTTCGAGAACTTATCCTGGCCATTCGACCGAATCCTGCGGCCTTGGCCGCGGGGGCTCCGTTCTCGCCCCAGTCGGGCAACCAGAATTATACTAGAATTCTCTAGAAAATTTAGATACAGCTCCCCGAACGACATCCCCGACCCGCTCAATTAAGTACATAATTGACTAAATTAAATCGACGCCTACCTGGAATTAGAGACGCTTCAAAAGTCCCGTAGCTTATTCGTTTCAAATAGCGCACACCAGAGATCGGGCTGCGCGATTTGAAATAATTCAGTCCCGAAGTGTTCCCAATTTACTAATTCGAAATAGCACAAACCAGAGATCGGGCTGATTCCCATTCCCGAAGCTTCCCTAATGTATTAATTCGAGACAAAGAAAACCTAAAATCGGGTTGCATTATTGTAAATAATTCGATGTCTTGAATCGCCGTCGTTACAAGGAGGTGCTCGGAATCTTGGCACGCGCGGCTTCTCCTTAAAGGTAACCTTGCACCGGCCGCCGTTTCTACTTGTCGCATTCCAGTCGCGCACGTGGGGTATTTCACTTTCAAGGGAAAGTATGCAAGGTAGTATATGAACATTTATTTGCTTTCCTTAACTTACACAACCCCTGTACCCACACCGACAATTGTTTACATTCACAGTACTTCCAACCTCTGCCAATCATCCTGGGAAGTTCCAGCAACTGTCAAACTGAGAGCCGAGACCACCCCTGTCATTTGGGTGGCCTGACCACAACGGGAACCGAATTAAATTTTATTTTATGGTTACGATTTGGAATAGTTTATATATTGATTTATTTTTACAATTAAGGTTTGATATGTACATAGTGTTGAATATATGTAATTTCTGTTATTTGGTATTCTTTAAATCAGTCAAGGTATAAACATAAAGCGGACCTGGCCTATTCCGAGCTACCATTTATAAGGGCAAAATTAATTAATGCTAATCTACAATAAATATTTCAAGAAGCCTTGCAAGTGTACAAAAAACCGACGCCACCAAGCAATTCGCTAAATTCGATCTTTTAGGGTGAAGTTTTCTGACTTTTTTGTAGTCTTTGGAACGGAATTAGGGTCCAACTCGAGGTCCTAGCGAGTCTAACGATTCTTGGTCTCCTTTTTGTCCGTTGGACAGCCTCTGAACGCCGTTGCCGAACGATTCCTGTAGCTGTATCGCTAAAAACTGCTTCCAGCTGTCCCCGTTGCTTACACCCAGGGCTGCAGTGCTCTCAACGAAGGTCATGGCATACCTCCAGCTTCCAGGGCCTTCGATTACTCAACTCGGGTGTCTAAAAACAGCCACGGAATACAAGCTCACGTTCGATACACCGATAAAACTTGTTCAACCTTCTGCACTCCACTACAGGGTGTGCTGAACCCAAGACATTTAATCAATTTTTAAACTCATTTAATTGGGAAAAGGGTATTTATTCACGATTTTACGATTATTTATTGGAAAATCCAAAATAACACCACCATTCAGCTTGGCTTCCTCCCCCCAATTGTTTGTCTTCAATACTACCTTGTTTTACATTGTTTACAAGCCTACTCTGATTACATTTTGTTTAAATCAAGGCTAACACTATTTTTAATACAGATTGACAAGTTATTATGAAAACCAATGTTCATCATCATCATTATCATCATTTTCAGCCCTCTTTATTCTATTTCTGGACATAGGCCTCTTCCCTATTGGTCGCCACTCAATGCGATCCACGGTTTTAGTTGTCCACTGTGAACTAGTTACTTTCTTGATGTCGTCCCGCCACCGAGTTTTAGGTCTGCCGCGATCGCTTCTTCCAGTTCTGGGTCTCTATTTTGTGACCTTGCGGCTCCATCTGTCGTCTTATTTTTGCATCAGGTGTCCTTCCCACTGCCACTTCAAAGATGTTATACGTTGCCCGACATCTTCTACTCTTATTTTGTTACGAATCTACGTATTAAACTGTCTGTCTTGTAGACGCACTCCAAGCATGGATCTTTCCATGGCCCTTTCCGCTATCCTCAGCTTTTCCATCCTAGTTTCCGTTAATGATCATGTTTCTGCAGCGTATGTTCATCACTTGGCGAACGGTATGAATATGGTCGATGGTACTATATCCTTAACTGAAACCTGCCTGTTCCGGGGGTGGAAACGCATCTAACCGAGTTGTGATACTGTTGTTTATTATAAAAATAATAAGGATTTCCTAAATAAAGCAAATCAAGAGACTAAATTATTCTAAATTTAAATGAAAATAACTAAAGTAACAATTAGGTAAAACTAAGATCTTGTAGAAAAGAGGTTGCATAAAACTGCAGCACCCAAGAATACATATAACCACCTAAAACTACATACAACTAGAACTTACATAAAACTATGAGGCTCTCAGGTTCAGCATATAACATGTACATTGTACATATGTACATTGTACATATGTATATTCTTATTATGGATATGTACTCTAATGTACTGCATTGGGGTGCTAAATATTATCTTAGTCATATTTGTAATATTTACTGATTTCAGAAATAAAGATGTTATAGTTTAAGGATAAGTCAATTTCTGGAATCTTTAGTATTTCATTCAATAATCTTACTCGTAGAATGCATAAATAATGTATGAAGAAAGTGGAACTTACATGAGGTATGTGAAACGTTATGTTAGTTCTGATAGGTTTTGTTGGTACTTTCAATTTTAGCAATCATAGAAGGTAACTCTCATGTTTTCTATAATTCCATAGTTTATATCCGAAAATGAGTAATGATATATTGCTTCTATTGTGAAGGCTTTGAATTTCAAACAAATTTCTCAAATAAATTGATCTGATTATCTTATAATCGGGACAGATAGAAAAAAATTTAAAGTACAAAAAACGTAAAAATTTATTTTGAATTTTTTCAAGATCTTTTATTATTCCAACTGCATGAGGAAACCATACCGTTGACGCATTATCATGACGTTGGCATTTCTCCATGATTCAGGCGTTCCGCCTTGGTTAAGACATCTATTAAATAATACTTCCACTTCCAGGTGTTGTAGAAGTTTTCTTCCTCCCATTTTAAGAAGTTCAGTGATGACATTAACTGGTCCTGCAGCTTTGTTGCTTTTCATTTGTTTGATGGCTTGTTTGATCTCGTAATTACTTATTTCAGGTATGTCTTCGGTAAAATGTTTGGTAAGTGGGTCTCTTCTGTCTCTCGGACTTATAGGCGGTTCTTCAGTCTTAGAGGAGTAGAGATCTTCGTAGAAGGATTCTATGTATCGCAGGATACCTTCGCGTTTACTAATAGATTTCCTTGTTTGTAGATAAGGTTTATCATTGCTGTTTTGCCTTCTGTTATTTTTCTCCTGAATATTTTTGGACCCTTATTATCTTCAATTACTGTAGTTATTATGCTTTCATTTTATCCAGCTACATCTGCTCTAACTTGCTTTCTAATGTTCTTGTTCATCAATCTTAATTCTTCCGGTGTCTGTTTGATTTATTTGAATTTCTTATAGCTATGTTTTCTTGTTTTTTCGGTTAGTTTGGAGTCGTTTTTCTTTCCTCTTATGTTGCTAACATTATGCTAGGTGGCTTCAATAATGCTTTTTACAACAAAATCATTCAGTTCATCGATGTTAGTATTTTCGACATTTGGGTTGATTTCAAATATGTCGTCCAGCTGTGCTCTGTATCGCTCTTCATGTTCCCGTAAAGCTACTTTGGCTTTTTTTATCGAAATAGTTTCCTTCCAACCAATGCTATTTTACACTATTTACAAACATTAAACTAGCACATTTCTGGGATATTTTATAAAATATTCTTAATAAATATTATTAATTGCTATAATAATCATAGAGGCTTAAAATGTGTTCATAGAAATACATATATATCAAAGTTTACACATATAAAACAGTAGATGGGTAAGGGTCAGTGTAAATTCCATAACATCTCAATGCACGATTTATAGTAAAAATGTAAACTTTTATTTTTAACTGAAAGACTTCTACAATTGCTATAAAAGCTACCAGGGAACATGTTATTCTGAAACACGATACTCTGTGATCAACATTAAAAAAACAATGTTAGGCGTATTTTAGGTTTTAGTGTACTCTTTTAATCAGCCGCTTTTATAAATTTAGTTAAAAATAAATGATTTATGTAAAGTCTAACAAGTAAATCTAACTTAACAATAGTATAATCTTAAATTTGCAAAATGTTGGAATGAACATGGTACAGGAAATAAGTATAATACTGTTTTACAGACAAAAATTAATTAACCGCGATATGAGTGTAGCTTTAATGAGGAGACGTCGCAGACTAACATCAATTAAAGTAGTCTGACGCCAGATCTGTTTTTTCAAAATCCGTGCGTTAACTAGGCCAGCCACATTGCACTCGTCAGTTACTGAGAATTAACCGTCTCCATCCAAATATTTGAATAAATGCCCCCGGAGGATGCCGGCGCGAAAGCGAAACAAAATGATAAATCCGTACATAACGAAGTAACTGCGTTTCTCCGGGTGGAAAATTACACAGTTTCCAGCCATCCGCTTTCACGCCATTTGTACCGATTTTCTTTACTATTTTCTAATAATCATCGGCGTTTTATATTGACATCTCATTTAGATTCTCGTGTGCCATTGTTAGATTTTCGTGCCTTTCTACAATCACATTTAACATTTTTATTATCGAATTCAAACGCTTGCTTCAAAGTAGGTAGGAAATGTAATAAAAATTGTAACCTTAATGATCTTAAATTGAACGAAATCTAGGCCTAAGAAGTAAATCACAATGGTTAGCAAGGACATAGACTAGGGAACAAAACGAATAATGTAACAGTTTCAAATTTATTATAAATTTTTGGAAATAAGGGATTACTTCCTTTTCATTTCTTCCCTCAATTTTTTTAAGAGAAGTTGTAAAGGAAACATGTTTAAAGGAAATTACAAACGCATTGCAAGTGGAGAGTAGACCTACTATAGATAAATGAAAGTTCAGTGTCGTGGTAACCAGATTACGTGGAATGCCGTTTAATTTTGTATTCTAAAATTGTAAGAATACTATTTATCACCCCCTAATTATAAGGCTATACTTAGATCGATTTTATATCCACTTAAGTGACATAACTACCTACTGAGGTAATAGATATTTACTGTGGAATAAAAGCATTATTAACATACGCCTGTGAAATTTGCACCACGAGGAGAAAATCGAGTTGTGTAACCACATAAGTATGTTAATAATGCAATTTCACACTTGTGTTGTACAATATTTTATCTAAGACCGCCCAAAATTATAAAAAAAAGTATTAAAATAATCTGACATCTCTTTATTTTTTTTAACAGGAAGAAAATTTACACTTTCGTCTCTATCAATAATTTATTCAAAATACGCAATGTAAAGATTGCGTTATTAATATTTACAACTAGTTTGTGTGTTATATATTGCAGGTAAAGTTTCAATAAATTTTGATATGTAGTTGTTACCACTATTTAGTTTTAAATGCGAATGCTGCAAAGATGCTCATAACTCACTCAAAATGAGTGGAATAGGTGACATTTATCTCCTGGGCGTAGATAAAAACTATAACTCACTAGTGGGATAAAAACTATTAAGTCACTCGTGGTGTGTATGTTAGTGTCACTGTCGGTCTATGCCAAATTCGAAATTAGCAAGTTTAAATTTTGCGTCAGTGTGTGTCAAATAACAAACAAAACCTAACCTGCTAACCTCGAATTTGACATAGATTGACAGCGCCACCAACTATACACCTCAGTAATGCCAGAAGTATAACCGGAATCACAGGCGACTTTTATTATAAATTTAATTGCTCTTTATGTACTATAGCGCAATCCCAATTAATTTGTCACTTTGACTTTTCACAGCTGCAATACAAAATTGATGTTTTTTATGTTTGCTGAGTTGTTGGATAAAACTTTGTACGGCCCACGTGTATTATTGCCTGCCGATCTCCAGGATACACTTCAGTACTGCCAAACTTATAACGTGAATCACAGGTGACTCTAATTATAAATTTATTTGATTGTACTTCCCAATTTTGTTACTATGACTCTTCGCGGCTATCAATACAAAATTTATGTCTTTCGGATATTTATTGAGTTGTTGGATAAAATTTTGTAGGGCAGGCGTGTGTTATTATAAATAATTCACTCGAGAAATGACCCTTTTCGGCCTTGAGGGTTCAATTTTTCTCTCGTGAATTATTTGTAATATAACACACTTGCACCATAAATAACTCTTATGCAGTAATAAGTTTTTCTCTCCTCTAATGAGTTGAAAAGCAGGCCTCTTTATTTCTCTTTTTAAAGCAGACCCATTTTCCTATGAATTTTTTCGACAAAGTTTCTGATGCGTACCAATCACTCATAAAATTCTCGTCATCTTCTTCTTGATAGGTTATGAAATAGTCGTTTTAAATACAGTGATTTTTTAAAAACTCAATTGGAGCAGGCCCTGGATAGCCTGAATCAGTTGTCAGTACTGAAGTGCATTGTCAGTTTATGTCAAATTCGAGATGTGCAGGTTAAGTTTTGCGCCAACCTGTGTCAAATAACAAACAAAACCTAACCTACTAACCTCGAATTTGACATAGACTGACAGTGCACTTCAGTACTGCCAACTGATTCAGGCTATCCAGAGCATGCTGCAATTGAGTTTTTAAAAAATCACTCGGTATATTAACTGCATGTGCAATAAGAGACTTTGGGTTCTGCACCTCATTATAATCGCTAGGTCAAAATTTTAACTCAAAATATGGATGGTTACTTTCTCCACAAACGGCGATGGTTTTATTTTCATATCACATTTGTGTTGACATTTACAAATTTTACTACATTTCCTTCGATGACAGTTATGAAATAATACAGTACGGAGAGAAGATGATGATTTTTTCCGAGGTGTAAGTTTGAAGCCCGCGAGCTACTAATACAGCAAGAGAAAAATTGTCGTATATTGTAATGGCTCTACTTTTAGGGCACCTATATAATATATTTTGCTATATTATTAATTAATTTAATTGTATACTAATTTACTGCACAAAATAAATGGTCGTATGCCCTTATCAATATTTTATTTAGCTGCAATTAATTTGGAAAAATGCTAGCTCAGTAGAACAATAACTCTTTAATCCTAGGGTGAGTTCCTAATTTACAATTTATCTGGTGCGGTACTGTGCACCGGAATTAGTTCGAATGCGTGGTAGTTAAATGTTTACCAAACTGTCAAAAATTCCACAAAATGGTTTATGTCATGCAGTCAGCGGTATTCACGTTAAAATAAGCGAAATTATGAACATTTGTAAGGTATTTATTCAAATCTTCGCGCTTTGGCGGCGAATAACGTCTTTTGTTTCAGGCACGTATTTATTTCGTGACGTCAGATGGACGCCGTCTTAAATTTTGCAATTGTTTAACCGAACGCTTCGATACCTTCGCATAACCTCAAAATTTGGGACGCTTAGCTTATTTTTCGAACTACGCCTTCGGTGGAGCCCTGAATAAGCTTGTATCCTCTTCAGTAAGGCCTAATCTTGTATGACCCTCGAATTTCGTACGATAACACTGATATTTTAGGCAAATTTCCTACCTTTACTGATCGGTGGTAGCTGCCGCAATGTTCGGAGAAGACCCCAGTTTGTATCTGCCTCTGGAACGGCCTTTTCTGGTGTTTATGCTGGCGGAGGCACTCCTGCAGTCCTGCCGGATGCGTAGCCTTGAAGACCTTTGGTTCTGGATCCTTATCTTGGCCGGAATTGAATATCGGAATCCCGAACTGAACTGCTGCCGAAGTCGTCGAATATGCTCTCGGAGAAAATTTTATTCCCATATGAACTTTGACACGTGCACAACAGACTAATATACTTTTCAGGTTTCAAAATGCTTATTTATTATATAAAAACTTTAATTAAAGTGGAGCACAAATTTCACAATGTCGGGCTTAATAATTATTCTTTTGTTCTCTTTTTTCGTTTTCCGTTGTTTAAAACAAAAACGAATCTCGTTGCTGTAGTTACCATGCTAACGGAAATAAGTTTTGATAAATTTTAGTACATATTAGAAATAAGTTTGAGTACATAATTTTACATTTTCAAATTTCTTACAAACTAAAATACTGTATTTTTCTTAATCTAAATTGTTTCTTTGCGTTACACACATACGCGTTTTATTAATTGCTCTGCTTTTCACTAATGTTAAATGCACTGATTATAGAGTTCATCACTTCTCATTTGCTTCTTCCATGTCCTGCTGCTTGCATTTCAAATTCTTGTTTCGTGTCCTGCTGCCTGCTTTTCAAAATTGCTCTTTCTCAATGTATTGTTATTTTATTCCACCTTTCTTTATCTTTTACGATTCGTCACAAATTTCACTGACTAGCTTAATTGAAATCTACGCTTCATTTACATGCACCTAGCAAACCCTTTTGTGTCTATTATTTTCTTTCGGTTCAGCTATTCATTCTGCACAAACGTATTGTTTGATTTTTGAAAGTTAACTTCGACCCCTGTGAAAAACAAGCTTTGCCCCTTGCGTTCCTTTTACTCAATTACTTTACTATTACTGACATCTCTTTACCAATGCATTCATTGTTGGAATGTTAAGCTTATCATTGCATCCACATAAAACACCCCAACTCTGTGCTTACTGAATTGTTCATCATGTTGCACTGCTAGCAGAGTCGAGCCCTGTGCCTAATACCATTACAATATACATATTAGTGGCAGAAAATGTGAACATATGTAATCAATTGTGTTAGAATACAGTTTATGGGCCTTGTATACGATAGACAGAAATAGACTAATATGCGATTAACATCAAGTATCCGCAGAATCAAGGTGTTTGGTTTTAGAAAACACTAAATCCTAGGATACTAGATTTTAGGCCATATATGCCTATTTCTATCTAATACATACAAAACCCATAAACTATATTCTAATTTATTTGGCTTCACATAATTCATCACCAATCTGTACACTATTTTTTCCACGACCGAAAGTAGAAATATAAGAAACAAGTATTTTCATAAAGCATTGCAGTCAATCTGAGTTATACTGTTATTATTTTATAGCCTTAGAATCGTGTTTATGTTATGAATACCATACTATACAGAGCTTTCGTAAAGTAGTGTATAAATTCGTTTAAGGATTTAAGGAGGAGCTTTTAGAAAAAAAGAAAACGCTGGGACCCGTCGATCTTTATTTTTATTTTTGCATTTTTTCAAACCCTCGGGTAGCGGGTAGACAGTCTCTGTGATCCCGACAGAGACAGCTCTACTTCAGGGAAGCGACCCTGCCCACGCGAGCCTGGGATCTCTCTCACCTCCCAACACGGAGAGGGGCCCACGTCCTAATACCTCGATCCTACCTACAATCGCACACTCCTCCCCACTTCCTCTACCAGGGCACCCTCTTGCCCTCAAGGCGGATGAACCATTTACTGGACAACGGCATGGGATCAGGCAGGCAAACGGAAAACCACCTGATTATTTTTCCAGTGCACATCATGAGGAGTTCAATACAGAGAGAAGATTTGCCGGGCGATCCGGCTAGCAACCGGCGCCAGCTCGAGTCCGGGTCGGCTGGTGTGAAATGGGAGACCGGGCAGATGATTGGGGGCAACCAGACATCATCTGCGAAATCAACTACTGGAAGAGCAAATAAGCTACAATTAAGAAACAAATACTGCGTATCCACATGGAATGTCCGAGGATTGCTACAGACCGGAAAACTATTCATATTGGAACAAGAACTTCTAAAGCAGAAAGTAGACATATGTGGGGTATCGGAGACCCACTGGAAAAGCAGCGGACACTTTATTGCGTCGGCCTACAAAGTGTTCACTTCAGGCGGAGAGAACAAAAGTCACAGCGGAGTAGCTATACTGATCCGCAAAAAATTCGCACAGTATGTACTGGAGTATCTTCCAATTAATGACCGACTAATAACAATCACGCTCAATGCCAAACCGACCAACCTACATATTATCCAGGTCTACATGCCAACTACACAGAGCCCGGACGAAGAAGTAGAAGACCTATACAATCAAATTGAAGCAGTCATCTCAAACATACCCAAAAAAGAACAAGTAATAATATTGGGCGACTGGAACGCCAAAATAGGCAAAAGAGGAAACGAAGAACATCTAAAAGGAATCATCGGAAACTACGGACTAGGTGCACAAAACACTAGAGGAGAACGACTAGTACAATTCGCCACAACTAATGAATTCGCTGTCACGAACACCATGTTCAAAAACCATGCCCGACGACTATCTACTTGGACCTCTCCGGATGGCCGGACTAAGAACCAGATAGACTATATCTTAATCAGAAGAAGATGGAGAACCTCTGTTACAGATGTAAAAGCAAAACCAAGTGCCGACTGCGGATCTGACCACAAACTACTAAGATCAGAATACACAGTCAAATTTAGAAAACCCACAGTGGGAGTAAAAACAACTAAAATATTTCCAAAAGACCCAGAGACATTCCGAGAAGCACTATCTAGCAGCACAATACCACAACCTAAGGGAGATCCGCAACTGACATGGAATGACACAAAGAAATGGATAATAAACGCTGTACACAGCACAAATCCACAAAACGCAGCAGGGAAGCAAAAGCACTGGATGTCTGAGGAAACACTACAACTTGTTGAACAGAGAAGGAAAGTCAGAGCGATAACATCCGATCCATATAAAAAACAAATGCATATAAACCAACTCAATAAACAAATAAAATGCCTAAGCAGAAGGGACAAGAATAGGCACATAACAGAGATATGTACAAAGCTACAACAGCATGCGAACCGCAATGAATCGAGAGAACTGTACAATACAGTTAAATATCTATCAAGGGACTTCAAACCGCAAACTCAAAAGAGATTCACAAGGAAGAACTGTCACCAACCCAGAAGAAATTGCAGAAGTCTGGAAGTGTTACTGCGAAGACTTATACGCTAACACGGACGAAGAACTTGATATACCCGAGTCAATACCGGAAAAGGAGCCAAACATCCTAAGATCAGAGGTTACCGCTGCTCTGAAAAAGCTCAAGAATGGAAAATCCCCTGGCTTCGATGAAATAACTGCCGAAGCACTCAAAGAGCTAGACCGCACCGGGATAGAATTAATACATAACATATGCCAAGAAATATGGAATACGGGAAAGTGGCCCTCAGACTGGTGTAAATCTATATTTATACCAATATTCAAAAAAGGCTCCCCATCTGAATGCAAGAACTACCGCACAATAGCATTAATATCCCACGCTAGCAAAGTCATGCTGACCATCATCAACGAACGGATGAAACCCCTCCTCCTCCCGCAGATTTCCAAAACACAGTCAGGATTCATGCCTGGCAAAGGCACACGGGAGCAAATCCTAAACCTTCGTCAAATAGTTGAAAAATCTCGCGAATTTAACATGGAAACATACTTATGCTTTGTGGACTATTCTAAGGCGTTCGACACAGTACAATGGACCGCCTTGAAAGATATACTACTGAAGATGGCAGTCCCAGAACACCTGGTCTGGCTACTCTGCAACTTGTATAAGAATAACACAACCACAGTACGAGTCGGTAACAAATACTCAAAAGACTTTAACCTTAGGGCCGGGGTACGCCAAGGGTGCATCATTTCCCCACTACTTTTTAACATATACAGTGAACATATAATGCGTGAAACCTTTGACGAATGGCAAGGCGGAGTAACGATAGGGGGCTACAGAATCAACAACCTGCGCTACGCAGACGACACAGTAGTACTAGCGACCTCAAAAGAAGAACTACAACACATTATGAGCAGGCTCAAAGAAACAAGTGAAAGATACGGCCTTAAGCTAAATCCAGATAAAACAAAAGTCATGGTCATCGACAGGGCGAGAAACAACCAACCCGAAATTGGAATGATCGCAGGATACAAAACAGTTAGCCAATTCAATTATCTAGGCTCAATAATAACCAACAACGGGAGTTGCGAAGAGGAAATCCGCAGACGCCTTGCGATGGGTAGAACAGCAACAGTCAAATTGACCAAAATATGGAAAAACACCAGTATCACAAGAAACACCAAACTGCGACTCGTTAAATCCCTCATATTCCCCATTGCCACTTATGCGTCAGAGACTTGGACCGTCAAGAAAACAGATGCCAAGAGAATAAGTGCTTTCGAAATGTGGGTATATCGAAGAATTTTACGAATACCTTGGACTGCATACCGTACGAATGCCTCAGTCCTAGAGGAACTAAATACGACAAAAAGACTCATAACAACAATAAGCAGAAACATTCTTCGATACTTTGGCCACGTAGTAAGAGGTGGGGACACCATGGAACGACTAATTGTGGAAGGCAATGTCGAAGGCAAAAGAGCGAGAGGACGGTCTCCCACGCGATGGACGGACCAGATCAAATCAGCCACGGGATACACATTTGAAGAAGCAACCCACCAAGCGCAAGACAGAACAACATGGTCCGAAAAGATAGCGCAAACATCATGATGCCACCACGTCCTTACGAAGGATGATGGACAGAGGAGGAGGAGTTATT
>OW679199.1:98282712-98366910 GCA_940337035.1 Agriotes lineatus
ATTGTGACGGAAGTTGACATCGCTCAAAGAATGCCCATCGGTAACCGCAATAAGTACAACTTTTTTCAATTATATGTTCCTTCTTCTCTTATAATCTGACCAATAATCAATATATTAGTTTTATTTTATATCATTATGGCTGATTTAAATGAAGAAGTTTTCACTGATGATGTAAATAGCAAAATTATAACTGAATCTGTTTTAATCTAACTGAATTTAAACCAAAAGTGGAGATGTTTACAAAAAGTAATCAACCACTGAGAATCTTTCATATTAACATAAGGTCTGTAGCAAAAAAGTTTCATGAGCTGGTTGTAATAATAAACGAATGTTATTTTAATTTTGATGATATTGTTCTTTCAGAAACCTGAATAGTAGATAATAATTATTATTTCAACCTAGATTATTACACAACATATTACAATACTCGTTCATTTAATAAAAATAATGGCGTATAGTATTTATTGTAGTAAGAAACTCGTTGCCATAATCTTCCAAAATAGTTGTAATCGAAAATAATTATAGATTCTGAGAATATGATAATAGAAATATTGGCATATCTTCACTTTAAAAACCACCACCATATGTAACAACAGAGTTTATAGAACAGCTAAATCACTATACAGTGTGTCCATTTAGTGCGCCGATCTTTGATTACGTTATTTTCCGATAAAACGTTTGGTTAAGGTTTCCCCAATGGGATTGAAGGGGGCACATTTTAAAATAATTTTGACATATACAGGTTGTTCCAAAAAATTTTTGCTAAAAAGTATTACTTTTTTAAATGGTGTATCTCTATATCTGTATACCTATGTATCTTTATGGCTATTTTTATCGTTTTCAAGTTATGAACGTTTTTAGTATTTTTTTGTTAACATCAAGTTTTCATTTAAAACGTCACATTTTCCCCACTTCTCAATATTTGTGCCCTGAAAATTGAGCCGGTCGTCATTTGGGATACAAAAAAAACTAATATTTCATAAACAAGGGATATTTTAATACATGGTGTTCAAAATACCAGTTAAAATTTCACTATCTTGTCAATTTTTTAAATAAAATGCCCTATATTTTATTACAGAAATAAATAAAGCCTTAAATTTCCTTTATTTTGACCCAACTTTAATGTAAAGAGTGTTTGAGAAATTGAGCTTATATTAAAAAAATACGATAAATGTGTTATTTATCCCATGGTTTTTAATAGTGTTGGAAAAAAACCGATTTGACAGTAAAACGGTTCTCGATAAACCGCGGTTGTTTTATGAATCGAAAACCGGTAAACCGATTAACCGAAAACTTAAATATCTCAGTTTTGTAAACCGGTTTCTTAATCGGTTTATGATCCAGTTTAAAAACCGGATTAAAGTCGATTTATAAACTGTTCTAACAAACTTAAATTGATTATACTTATAAAATGTGGAAGCTATACATTCATATTTTTACTATTAAGAAGGAATTTTTAAATAAATAAATAAATCAGTTTCTAAACCTGTTTATAAACAGGTTTTGAAACTGCTTCGTAAACCGATTTACAAACCGTTTCTAAAGATTTTTATAAACCGGTTCCTAAACAGGTTTACAAACCGGTTTTTAAACAGGATTCGAAACCGGATCCTTAACCGGTTAAATATCACATTATTGGTTAACCGATTTACCAGTGTTTGATTTATGAAAAAAACCGCGATTAACCGAAAACCGGTTTTTACCAACACTATTATAAATCATGCGCCAAATAGTACACAATCATCTTGATTTTTTATTAAAAGCTTAATTTTACAAACACACTTTAGATTAAAGTACATGTTGGGGTCAAAATAAGGGACATTTAAGGTTCTATTTATTTTTATAATAAAAGATAAGGTCTTGTATTGAAAAAAATTGAGAAAATAAAGATTGAACATTTTTAAATTTGAACTGGTATTTTCAACACCCTGTACTGAAATATCCCGTTTTCATAAAACTTTAGTATTTTTGTATCCTAGATGACCACCACCCTCAATTTTCGGAGAAGAAATATTCAAAAGTGGGAAAAATTTGTGTTTTAACTGAAAGCTTGATATTGACAAAATATACTAAAAACCTTCATAAGTTGGAAACGAGAAATGAAAATTAAAAATAAAGTTAGAGCTGAATGCAGAACCTATAGGGCCTTGAATAGCCGTAACGAAATACAGAGTGTTCCATTAAAAAAATAGTAATTTTTTAAGCCATTTTTGGGACACCCTGTATATGTAAAAATAATTTTAAAATGTGCCCCCCCAACCCCATTAGAATCGCCCTAATCAAACTTTTCATCGGAATAAAGTAAAAGAGTAATGGGAGACCGGCGCACTAAATGGACACCCTGTATACTGGACCACTGTGATGTAACTAATAAAATATTATTAGGAGATCTATCGGGTGTTCATAAACAGTCGTCATCCCAGTTGCTTTGAAAAACAAAATGTTATATATTTGATTAATTCGTGCAACACAATCAAACGTCATTGAGTACTGTCATAGCGCATTTTTTCTCAATTTTTATAGACATACGTTTCTGAAGTCAAAACCTACTGGGAAGACGACTTTTTATGAACACCCGTTAGATACTGACATTTTAGATAATAGAAACTCAAATTCACAAAATTATCTTGATATGTTGTGTAGATATGGCTTTACCCACTGCATTGATACACTTACTAGAGATAAAAAAAAAGCATTAATCATATTTCCATAAAAGTAACTTTAATCTTATATATACAGTGTGCCCCAGGGTTGATGTTACAAGAGGTGAGAGGGAGTAAAAATTTTTATTTTAAGGTTCTGCGATTCGGTCCTGCTTGGTTTAAAAAGAATTTTAAGGTTATTTTCAGTTTATGAAAAACAAGTAGGCCTTGACAGGGAAGCGAAAACTATTTTATTTTCAGGTAAACTACCCTTTTTGTTCATGATACGGCAAACTTTTATTAAGGAAAGTTGTTCAGAATGATAAATTATAGCCCCATACAATTTCAGGACGATCTGCCGTTATTTTTTAGATTAAGAAATATAAATTGAATTAATCCAACACCTTCATATAATAACACTATTATTATGTTGAATTTGCATAAGTAATGTGATATATTACTTTTTAGTGAGAGAATATTCAACAAGTCACTAGTAAGAGAATGTAGAAAGATACCATGAATAACAAAATTAGATTTAACACTATTTATCATTCAAATTAATATTTGGAACCCCGAGGGCCTCCTTGGAGAAGGGTGGAACCCCGACGGCTTCCTTGGAGTGAGGCGGAACCCCGAGGGCTCCCTTCCAGAGGGGCGGAGCCCCGAAGTCCTTATGGAGAGGGGCGGAGCCCCAAGGGTCCCATTGGAGAGGGGCGGATCCCTGAGGGCCCCCTCGAAGTGGGGAAAAACCCCAAGGGCCCCCTTAGAGAGGAGCGGAGCCCCGAGGGCCCTCTTGGAGATGAGCGGAGCCCCGAGGGCCCACTTAGAGAGGGGCAGAGCCCCAAGGGCTCCTTGGAGAGGGGCGGAGCCCCGAGGGCCCCCTTCTTTGGTCAAATGTAAGGCAGGGGCGGGGTGTGTAGCAGAACGGAATGGCCCAACGTAATAGGCCTAAAAATGGTGGTAAATTGAATAGTTTATTTGTCAAATAAATTTTCAAAATAATTACCTTCATGAACAATATATGGAGGTGTTGGATAAAATTTTGTATTAAACTCGTGTGGAATTACACATTAGTCACTTAAGAAAATTAACTACTCGACCTAACGGTCTCGTGGCTAATATTTCATTCGTGACTAATGTGTAACATTCCACACTCGTCAAATAAAAAACTATTATTAAAAACTAGCTGACCCGGCAAACGTTTTTCTGCCCAAAAATAATTTTTCTCTGAAACCCGGTTTCACCACTATAGAGTTTACATTTTATGTCTTGTCCACCGTCTTGGACTTAAAAATAAATGCCATTTTCACATTCAACGTCCCAAAAAACCTCAATAACACCCATATCGATTTTTAGGCTCATTTACCCCATTTCACCCCCTAATGGGCTGATTGAAACATGACTTTTCCATTGTTCTATTCCGGTTTTTCTACCCTGAAGAAATAAAGATTTTTCCCAATTTTCCGAGTTCCAGTCCCAGATTTAGGGCACTGGAATTTTATTATCATTAAAAGTGTTGGTCAATCAACTGCTACTTTAATAAACATAATACAAAATGAAGTTGAACTTTGCTCTTTAAATAAAGCTTTAAAGTAGGGACAAGAAATCAGACGACGTGCGCCACCAAACAAATTTTAGTGACGACGTAAGTACCACCATTAGATTTACAAAACCGATATTTATTTTCTTCTTTACAGCTCATTTGAAATCATGCGTTTGGTTTAAGCTTAATCAATTATCAATCGAAAATTAACAATTTAAGCTAAACTAAAATTTGCTTGGTGGCGCACGTCGTCTGATTTCTTGTCCCTACTTTAAATTCTAAATGTAACAAAAAGAAAACCTTGGAAACTGAAGGTAGGTATAGTTAATTCTATTAATGTTGGGGATAGTTTATATCCGCAAATGTCTTTAAACCCAGAAAATGTTTTATTAAAGAAACATTTAAAATATAAAAGCTCGTTAATTCATTAATTCAACAAATAAAAACTTAATGTTACAAATCAAAATTAGAAATAAGTAAAAATAATCAAAGACAGATGTGCTCTGTAGTAAAATCGATAATTTAACAATAAACGACATTAAAGTTTCAAACAAAGAACATTAGCTGAGTTTATTTTAATAAATAAGCATAAAACAAACATCATGATTTATGACATTGCCGCAAATAGCCATTCTTTCTTCCTTAATCCCATAGATTGTACTAAAGTTGCAAGTGTGATAAGACTCTAAAAAATAATAAAGCTCTAGGTAATGATCAAGTAACAACAGAAATCGCAAAGACCCTATATACACAAATAGATGTACCACTCAGTATGAATCTTAATAATTACTTTCTGCAAGGGTATTTTCCTAGTAGTTTTAAACATGCTTTGGTGGTGCCTGTATTTAAAGGAAGTGCACCAGAAGGGGTCAAGAATTACCACCCAATATCACTAATTTCTACACTTGCAAAACTCTTGGAAAAAACAGTTAAGACAAGGTTTGTTAAGTTTTTGAAGCAGTTTCACATAATTTCAAATTCTCAATTTGACAACAGAGAATAAGAGCATGGATGACGCAATAGCTCTTGTATGCAATCACACCTCTTAAATAATGCACAACACTACATTCCGTGTTAAACCGGCAAAAGCACCAAGACTTCATTCAACGATTTACTATTTTCGGGTTTTTGTAAACAAACTTCCTATTACTTTTAATAGGGATATTATCACATAAAACAACCACTTATTAGGCCTATTGGTCGTGTTTTTTAAAACTACTGTAGCGTTTCGGCTTTTTGAATTTAATATCAGTCCTAGTAAGTAATTTTGGAAATTTATGACTTCCATTAATTTCGGAAAAGCCCAAAAAGGTTCGTTAATTTCTACTCGGGTAGCTTAATCGGAGAAATGTTTCTTAATCTCAAATGTATAATGTTAGAAAAATAACAAATTTGTCTCATAAATAATAGAATGAATTCTTAATTACAAACATAAACTGTAATGGGGCATGATAAGTATAATAATATTGTAACACAAATTATATTTGGGTGAAGCTGGATGTACTTCGTTCCCATGGACAGACTGCTACCTAACTTGCAGGCACCATTTGTCGGTTTCTGTCCCGAGCACGAGTCCGTGTAGGTCTGCTGCCTTCTAGATCCAACGCTTCGAACGACAGGTTTGCGACTGAGTATATGCGGACCGGGAAATGGAGGTATGTTTATGTTTTTCAGTCTGGACTCGTGTTTTGAAACGACAGCGGAAGTTGCTTTAATACTCTTCGGTGCCCTCTTTAGCTGTGCTTTTCCAGAGGAGAGTTGGATACGAACTGCGTGGCGTACCGGTTTACGCTTCGTTCGCGCATAGCGGCTGAGATTCCGTTATTGCAAAACCGAGCGTTGGCTAAATGTAACGCCCGATTGTGCCTAAATGAGCGATGTATAATTTAAATACACTATTTGATGTACAACTTATAATGTGCTACTGATGCTATCGTTACACTACGAACACAAGTACATTTCATTTAATAATAAGTAGGGTTTATTACTGCCTTACTGAATGGTTACACGGTCGTCTCCACGAGCTCTGTTTAAACATATCCTTATTATTTCTGTGATAATGGTCTACTGTGCAGCCGTCCTACATTTTAAATGCGGCATACGCCGCGGGTTACAGCTAGTACAGTATATTCTGCCCTTGATCGATCGACACCATGTCTTGCTGTGTTCCTTGATCTCGCCAAAGTGGCCGATATCGTCAATCATAATATAGGGTTTTCCAATAACGGCGTCAGAACTTTAAAAACTGATTGTAGTCATCTTGGATTGGCTGAGCCTTCAATTTTTTGATAGTTGTGTTTAGTCAACTTTGACATATCATCGTGGAACGCTTTACGACTTCGACAACATATACTTTTTGACAAGATCATTTAACCAAAACGGGCCTCATCGCTAAATATGACTTTTTTGCCAAATTCGGGATCGATTTCTAACTGTTCCAGAATCCAATCAGCGAACTGTCAACTCTGCAAATGGTCATTTAGCTTCAGTTATTGGATGAATTAAATCTTGTAAGGCTAAGACCTAAGTCTTTACGCAAAATTCGGCAAGTTGTGGTCTGACAGATCATAAACTTCACGTAATTATTTTACACTAGCAAGATACCCGTTCTTCGTACGGACTACAAATGTTTTTTCTTCTAAATCCTAAACGAATTCTAGAATGCTCCCCTCCTCTCTCACTCAATATGCTAAACTAACAAACGCTGCAAAACAATATTGTAGGTAAAAATGAAACAATATTCTTCCAAAAAAGTTCTCCATAACTCTTTTATGCTTCACGTATCCCCTGGAAATGTATATGTAATTGTCGTTCTCCTTATATAAATTGATAAAACTATAGGTTTAGTATAACAATGAGAATAAAAATAATAAATGTACTTATTAAATGTTGTATTCATAAATTGCAGCAACATACCAGTTTCCACCACTTAGAGATGGAATTTCGGAAATCCTTCTATTTTATTCTAAACTGGACACACGGAAAAAATCAATAACTTTAACCTCTTTTTTAACTTCTTTTTACTTTTACCCCATTTTTACTCCTTTCACAATGAAATTTAGAATAAAAACTTTAAACCACTTTTTAAAGATTTAAAAAACACACCGATACCCAAAAACCGTGATTATTAGGAACCACAAGAAATACGAAAGTTTCTATAATTTACCCCTGAAACCAAATTCTCACCTTTAGGAGTTGATCTATGCACAATCCTGAATTACGTTTTTAGGAACTTGTATAGGTAACCTTTCTAAGTAAAACCAAATTGTTACATTATGGGGCCTTATGAAATATTGAGAAATTCGCATATGCCAAAAAAGAATGTTCTAACTCAATAAACATAGGAGATACGAAGGGTGCTTTAATTCACCACCAATCCAGATTTGCACCTTTAGGGGTTGATTAGGGCAAAATTCTAAAATACGTTTCTAGGTATTTGCATTGATAATATTTGCAAGTAAACACCAAGTCGCTATCTCGTCGGGTCTAAGAGATATTGAGGAACTCGTCAAACACATTTTACCCCTTTTCACCCCCGTAGGGGCGGAATTTAAAAAATCGCTTTTAACCCATTTTATTGTGAAATGGAACTCACGGCAAAAAAAAGTAATTTTAACCCCCTACCCCTTTTCAGTTTTTTGTCCTTTTACCCCTTTAGGGCTAAAATTTTTAAATTCCCTTAAACCCCTTTCTGAATATTTTAAAAATACATCTATATGCCAAAAAAGAATGTTCTAACTCAATAAACATAGGAGATACGAAGGGTTCTTTAATTCACCCCCAATCCAGATTTGCACCTTTAGGGGTTGATTAGGGCAAAATCCTGAAATACGTTTCTAGGTATTTGCATTGGTAATCTCTGCAAGTAAACACCAAATCGATATCTTATGGGGTGTAAGAGATATTGAGGAATTCGTGAAAACACATTTTACCCCTTTTCACCCCCTTAGGGGTCGAATTTCAAAAAATCCCTTCTTAGCACTACCTTACGTAAAAAATTGAACCTTCCACCCAAATTTCAAGTTTCTAGTACCAGTGGTTTCCGCTTTGCGTTGATTAGTCAGGGTTATGACTTTCCTTTATATATGTATATAGATTACGACAATTACCGTAAAACGGGGCAACTTCGTCATCCTGGGCAACTTCGTCAGTTCGGCAACCGATGTACTATTGTGTAAGCATAACCTCAAAATCTACAGTTACCGTTTTGTTTCCATTGTGTTTGCGTCGGAAGTGTATCTATTCATGTAATAATGCCGAAGAAAAACTCAAAAGTGTTGGGAGGTAGGTGTTACCAGCGTTATGGTTCCCAGATAGTTGAAGACGCACTGAAGGATATTGGAAATGTCCTCTCAATGTCGGTTTCCAGCAAAAAACATGGAATACCGCGAACAACGCTTCAATACAAGTGGCATGGTAGACACATTAAATCAGTAGTCCGCCCAAAAGCCTTAACGACCTTGGAGGAGGCGGAAATTGTTGGTGCCATAAACCAACTTTCAGCTTGGTCTTATCCATTAACAAAGTTAAAAATAAGATTGATTATCAAAGGCTATCTCGATATAAAAGGACATAAAGCAGTAATTTTTCGTGACAATCTTCCTGGTGAAGACTTCATGGTGGGTTTCACGGAGAGAAATAATTTAACCCAAAGTCATTTTGTGCCTTAATATAACCTTAATTTTTTTTTAAATGATGCAATTATTTATGTACCATAATAAAGATACCAAAATGCGTTATCTACTATGACGAAGTTGTCCCTAGAAACGTACAACTTCGTTTATAGACGAATTTGAGTTAGATGACGAAGTTGTCCAAAAATCAGTATAACTTCGTCAGGAATTGTTTAGCGATTTTTCGGGCGTATGAACGATATTTATAAAAACCAAAGGACGGATAATAATTGTCCATCTCTAACTGTTAGGTATCATCTAATTTTGTTATCTTAAAAAAATCCTCTATGGTTACAGCGCGGCAAATGTACAAAAACCCTGACGAAGTTGCCCCGTTTTACGGTATTTGATGTTATTTATATATCACATTTGACTGTACGAATTCTATTTTAGTTTTTAAAAAAATCTTAATTAAGATGAATTCAAGCACTTCTTATGCCCATTATTTATGAATCGTTAATATTTAGTTATTCAATCTTGCTAGCTCAGTAGAACATGATTACTCCCAAAACAAGTCGATTCACGCAATATCAAGACAGTTTATTATTTCTGAAATATCATTTGTTTAATGAAAACTTATGTCAAATTTTTGTGATAACCCCAATGAACGTCAGTGTCACTTCAAATCATGTACAGTGGCGGAATTAAAAAAAAAGCGTACAACTCTTGAAATCACTTTGCGTCATTCTTGCCTAATGTGATTTGTTCTTTGTGTGCTTAATATTTCTGCCTTGATATTTTAAAAAATAAGGAAACGTTAATTACTTTGGCAAATTATTTGCAATTAATTTATTTGACATAAGCTGTCAAATAAAGAACGGTTTAATGTATGTCATTTTGAGTGTACGCTTTTTTTGATTCCGCCACTGTACATGGAATATTAATTGGAAATACCTCCTTGTCACAATACCTGTCATTCAATAAACTTAAAATAGTAGGTAGTCCTTTTATTAATTACCACACTTTACTCATTTACTGTTTATTTTAGTTTGCTCAATAAACACATGTCACTGCAATTCGTCCAAAGAACTTAATCCGACTTTTCTGAGATCAAAATGTATACCAACTACCAAGTAACCCCCCAGTACAAGCTCAGCCTACTGTTAAGAACTGCAAACAGCTTCGGAAATGCCTCCATACCAAATTCGTAAAATATTCTTATCCACAAATTTCTTTACTGGCAGACTCCACTAATTGCAGCAGTTTACTTCTCGTAAATAGTTAACTTCTTCAACATTGACCATGATCGGGACTGTTTCATGGTTATTAAGGATCATATTAACATTTTCTCGTAGTTCCAGAAATCGTCCGTTCATGAAGTATGTCGAATTTCAACTCGTAGGCACTTCTTGTTTTAATTTAATTTGGACATTCTGGCATTTCTCAACTTTCCATAACATCTCGCAGACAACGACGCTATGACTAAAACCTGTTGACTATTTTCTTTACTTTTTTAATCAAAGTGGTGAGAGGAGACTTAATTAATTTGTCCACAGTTAGATTTAGCTGGTGAGCAAAGCCATGTTTTTTTCTTGTCAAAAATTATCTCGATAGCTTCAGTGATATTAGCAGCTCTATCGGTAACAACAGCCATAATATATTTTTTATTTCCCACTCATTACACAGTCTTCAGCATTTTAACTACTATTCGGCAATAAGACGTTCATCCAATTCATATGCCACAAGGTAGCAGAAAAAAGTTCATTTTCGTGTCCAAAATGAATGGTAACACCTAGAAAGCCCTTACTCTGTATTACCTTGGTCCAATTATCGGTCGCAGTTGTGTAATCAATAACATTTCATATTTTTGGCGAAAAAAATTGATTACAACAATGTAGTAGGTATGTGGTTTCCAGCCAGTTAGTTATTCAAGTTCCTTCTTGGTGGCAGTCTATGATGTGAAACGGTCGTTTCAAATTTTGCAGTGTAGACAGAATGTTGAGAATCATTAAGCGAAACGCACGTATCTTTGTAGTCGGTTCGACTTACGTGTTTTCGATACTGTGATGCCATAGCTGGCAGAAGTAAATTTACGATTGTAAAGACGCTTCGGTTGCTTCGGATAATCAAAACTGCAATGCTTAAACTCTTGGAATTTCGCTTGCGGTATTTGAATTAGCATTGATTTCTCTGGCTAATATCTAACGCTTGACCAAACTTTTCGAGCACCGGATAGCGCCACAGGTCCGCTATTGAACTGCATAGGTCATTCCGTCAACTTAGGCTATCTTCCCTAAGCTATGGTGTCGAACATCGCCGTGCAAGTATTTTATGCATGTACGTCATCCTTCCTCTTAGATACAATATACAAGACGATTTGCTCATACAAGTATTTACCTAATCGGCACACGTTTTAAGCCTTTCTACACAAGGAAGGCTAAACGCCAATTAGATACGCAGCTGGATTGCAACAGTCTATCAAAATTACTTTCCCTTAGAATGTATTACCGTGACGTCAATCCGTATGGACTATCCCCGTTATATTAGAAATCTGCGATCCAGCCTACAGCTACTCACTGAGATCTGTTTCTTGTATTATCGAGTATTGAATATAACGTATCAATTAATATGAATTTTTCTTTGTGAGAAAATATGCAGTTGCATTTATATGTGGAATAAGCTCCAAGCGGATGAAGGTAATATAAGTTCTTCCTGCAAATACGACTCTAAATTCTAACGACGCCTCAGTGGCGCATAACAAATAATAATAATACTTTTACATTTCTACCAAAAGACCGCGCCTATTTCCTACTGTGGCAAGGTGCTTGTGTCGTATGCGTTATTTATACAAGTCTACAAATATTAGATGTATTTTTGAATACTTTTTGATATTAGATGCTTCAAGATAATTATAACATGTACGAGAGAAAAATTAGTGACATGGTAACCCCATCATTTATGAGCTCTTTTCCATTTTGTTTTTCTATACCTTAATTTTTAAGATGGAACTAATTAAAAAGTTCAATTTTGATTTAAACTTGTAAGGACAGCGATAGAAACACTCTAACTATTGGATATGGCCTTTGAAGACGATGATACGAGTCACACCACATGTTTTGAGTAGTTTGGTTGCTTAGAGGAAGCCAAATCAAGGCTGATGGAAGGTATGAAAGTTATCAGAGCTCTTGAATTAATCCGTGACAGTCGGCAACTGACAGAGAATTCAGAAAACCATAAAAATGTTTTAACAAAGAGCTACGTTAACCTCCATCCCCACTCACCATACTAAACTGCTTTATGGCCGTATGACTATTTTTTGTTTTAAGACTAAAAATTTCGTTAAAAAGACACCGTCTTCGAACGAATGAAGACATAACACAAAATTCGGAGGCTGGTCTAAAACCAATCCCCAGAAGTTCATATAAGGAATACTTGCAAATAGACTAAAATACTTCTCTTTCAGCTTTTATTATTTCACTCTTGCCTCTTGCTTTTTTATATTCCTTCATTTATGGCTGCTTATTCAATGGTAAATATAGCCGCATCGTTAAGCGAACACTTGAGAGAACATACACATAAAAACATTTTAATTAATCAACATTTTAGTTACTAAATGGGGTGAAGACAGGGCTGCTGGAATCGGCGAAGTTTGGAGCCCTAGTTCTAACAAGGTGACTAGGGGCTGTTGAAATGCTATTCCTCGGGCCACTTATCCTGGGCAAAGAATCAGGTCCGATCAAGTTAAATTTTTGGAGTTCGATAATAAATCGATTAGCGACAAAGTGAACGCCAATGGTTGAAGCAGTACAGAAGTGATAATTATCCGGTAATAAACTGAAACGCCTTTAACACAAAAATATTACTCTTTAAGCTATAACACCACATAAACTAAAGACGTAAGTCGAGGTGGCCACAAAAAAACTTATGGTTCGCTTGAAATATCTCAACTTTCGTTCGGCTAAAACGAAAATAATTGCCCAATTTACGCTACCATCGCGAGCAGAAAATTCCCGCTTCGCACCAGCCTCCCTGCTCGAAGGCAAGTTTTAGACTAAAGAGTAAAGTACTGCAAATGCTGGTTGCTTGCTTCGTATTCAACGCAACAACATCTCCTCCGGCAGGCCAAGATCAGCGGCGTGCGCCTGAAATTTTATGCGGTAGAAGATGAATATATGTTCTTGCTTTTTCTGTGTTATTTTCGATGTTTGTAAGGACAATTCTTCGAAATTAGTACGTTCCTGTATTTCCCGCATAAGTCAAACCCAAATTCGTAGTGTAATGGTGAAGACTCAAACCTTTACTCCATGCGAACTTTCTTTCCGTCTATCTCGTGTATTAACGTTTGCAGTTCATTTATATTCGTCGAAATTCAATTCTATGTACGCTTGTTTTACAAAGTAAGCTTTGTTCTGCCCTCGTATGCCAATCTGCTCTTATCGCGCTTTAATGAGTTCTTGACAATAGCCTGACGGCTGTGATTTACTTGTGAGTCCCCTTTATAAGTGAAATTTAGTTTCATCATACTGGAACATTTTCTACGATACTATGAGTGGAATAAGGATCGAACTTAGGTAGCGGCTGGGCAATTCATTTGACTGCAGAAATCCGGCCCGAACTTTTCACTCAGCGCCCGGCCCTCAAATCGTTCAAAGGTGTTGTGGGTTGATCCGCGGGCCGGCTTCGTTTAGCCGAGCCCGCGTAAGTCAAAATTGTGGTAAGTTGTAAAACTACAGTGTTGCTGTCGTCGAGCTAGTGCGTAGTAATGGTAACCTTTAGCCGAGATTTCCGTGTTGTAAAGCTAGCATCATATATACCGCCGTGTGCTACACTTCCAGTGTAATGGAGCCCCGAGTCGTCACACCTAACCTCCTTATTGTAAAGGTGCTTCATTTTTAACCGAATGGGGATGTAACGCCGCTCTTCTGCTCGATTACCGCTCCTTAATGTGGTTTCCCAGTAGTTCTTGTTCGCATTTCGTGGAAATAGCTTGGGATGCGATCTGCAGCTGGACAAGAACAACGTAATTCAGAACATCTGACTTCCTATCAGGTATTTGTTAGTTCCTAGTACGTGTAACACCGATAACTTTATAGTGAAGTGATTTTCGACGTGTTGTCTTGGCAAATTGAGCCTTTGATTGATTTAATTCGTAAGATGTTGGACAACACCGTCACGTTTTATTGTCTACATATTATTTTGCGCTTTAAGTTCTAGTAAACGTTGTAGTACCACTGTGTGAGTAATTGTTACTAACTTTGATCATGTAACGTAGTCCTTTTGTGAAGTACTTAAAGATATGACTGTTCGGAATGTAGACTTATCGTTTAATTGTCAATTTACGGCTGTGTTTAGTTTAAACATCGCAATTTAACCTGACTAACGCCTTTGGCCTATTATTTTTAGCTGTAACCAGTAACCTTTTCATGTTTATTTTCATATACATATTTTTATTATTTCAGTAGAGTTTATTGTTAATTACTTATGTTTTTCATTAGCGTTTGCATGCAAATTTGTGTTTTATTTTGATGTACATGACATCGGATGGATTGTAAGCAAGTGTAACAAAAGGTAGGTTCAAGTCAGCTGTGCAGACGCCGTCTTAAGCCGTGCCAAGCCAGAAGTAGAAAGGTGGAGGACTTACTTTCATATTCAGAGTGCGTTCACTGGTGTTCCCGATCTAGTCTGAATGTGATGGCGGACCGCAGCCCTAACTTCAAAGGTCGTCAAGAACCCGCCCTCTCGACTGAGTTCTAACCGGAGCAACCTTTTGTTACCGTACACCGTAACGGAGTTAGAGCCGCGTATTCTAGGTATATTTCCCGATTATGTCGTTAAAGGCGTTTCGTGTGGTAACATGTTTTACATGTACTATTGCTGCAAAAAATAGGACAAGTTCTAAATCTAGAAGCCACAATTGTTTACTATTTTAGTTGATGAAATGACTTTGACTGTCATGAGAATAATTTAAAACCTGTCATATGTCATATAAAATTTTAATATCAAAAACCTCAATGCAAAACAATTATAGAACTAGGTAAATGTTCAATTTGTCGAATAGTTATACCGTTTTCTAAGCAAGAAATAATCTTAGCTTTTTAAACTCATTCTAGGTATTATTGACAGTGGCGTTTTGAAATAATTTCAAATTTATTCACATCTCAGTTGTCAGTTAAAAGTTCAGATTCGCAAAGCTAAAAAAACTTTGTCTTAATTTCTTTTGCTAGCAATAGTACATCGTCTTTATCTCTTTCAATTACCCATTTTTTATGTGTTGCTATTTATTTATCGGTATTTAATTTCTTGTAATTTTCATTATGACAATGTGTCGGCGGGTGACCTTACATGATAAATTTTAGCAGTTGTTTTTCTTCATACTGGGATGTGATCTATCTGGTTATCGTTGCTAATTCCAGTTATCACGTTTCCTTGTTTGTACTTGAATCTTGTACTGCTTATATTTAAATTTTCTGTTGCAGTATGTATTGCAGGTATGTATTTAGGCCACTTCTTTCACATATCCTCATTTCCTATTTGGGAATTAAAGTCGTCTAGAACTACTACGCTATCTTGCTTTGATACTGTTTTACATAGTCTTTCTATTCCTTCATACAGTTATGTATCTTTATTTCTAGCATTTTCAGTTCGGGAATAGGTTTTATTATATATATACTAGAATCTTAAATAAGTTACTTCTACTTTGTATCACAAGTCTTTTGAAATATTTATTAATAGTTCCAAAGAAATTAGTTGGATTGTTAATTTTCATCTTACAGTGTTCAAGCAGCATCTAAAATTAAACCCATTTGGTTGTCTTCCTCAAACAGAAATACCCATCACACTGACAGTTTACATCACGAAATCTGTCATAAAGTAAACGATAAACTAGTAAATGGAAGCGTAAGTAAGGCAACAGAAAGAACTCGTAGAAACGATTTTTTATTAGTTTATTTCTGGTGAGGTTTCAATGCTGAACTTTTCATTGCTGCAGTAGTTTTACTAGACATACGGCGGGGAAACTTGAATAAATTTCTCGAAAAACACGCCTATGTAGTTTGTAAAATGTTACGTGTACTAAAGTTCATGTGGTAGAATTTTTTTGCCTTGTTAAGTTTTTATTGCCAAATTCCAGTGTGGTCATAAATTCGCAATCAGAAATTACTGCAACAATTACCTACAATTTATATCACTTAGCCACACGAAATTAGCTGTTACGAGCTCTGGAGTTTGTTTAGTTTGGGCGCCGCTATTATTTTTAATTTCAGTCGTAACTTATCGTTAATGCCTTCTATTTGTTTGTTATAATCGTATTCTATGAACAGTTTCTTAACTCAGGTTTTCTTCCAAATTGTCTGCAAGTCATTCGCTAAAAATGAATTCAGAAGCAAATAATCAGTAATTACAGATAAAGATTTATTTTCGTTTAAGATATTATTAGACCGGTTAGCATTCGAGGCTGAGATTTCATTTGTCAATTAGCAGAGTTTCTCTTTTCAACGATCAGATTTACGGCAGCACTTAACGGGTTTAGTTGGCAAAAGGGTCTTTGCAACTTTCCCTGTTTTAATTAACAGTAATTATTTTAATACAGCTCAAAACTTTGTGTAACAGTGTTACACTTTGTTCCAAGGGCTAAACCGTTGGATTTGTAATGAACTTAAATGGTCGGCATTTAAAGTAAGTCTAATTTTATTTCTAAATTAATTATGCTTTTGCCGTTTTACAGCACTGTTGGAATTAATGTCAAGGATGAATTTCCCTTGGAGCGAAACGTTTGCTTCACAGCGGCATCTTTTACTGAAATCAAATTTTAGATCGTGAAAATAGATTATGGTCCCGTTTAGCGAAATTACAAGGATCTTTAGTTGATCTTAGTCAACATTGCTGCGGACGTATTTTAATTATAATTTTTTAATAATGATATTCCTATTAATCAGTACAGTTGCAAATTAGTAAACGCGTTTGGTGCGTTAAATGGATGTAATTCTCATAAAAAAACCGTAGAATACATTTTTACAATATTTTTCAGGGTTATAGCATTTATCAGCAAATACAAAGGGATATACATATTGAAGAGTTATATTATTAGCACACAATTTATATTGTATTTGTCTAGAGACCCACAAAGTTTCAGATGATACAGCGACTATAGTGTAATGATACTAAATTATGATCTACGAAATTCCTTAATTAGACATTTTATGATAACCAGCTCAATACATATTGATTATTATTTAATGTGAATCGAATGTGAATTAAATAATTGTAAATCTCCAAAATAAAAAGAAATCTATCTACGAGGGTTGTTCAATAGAAGCATCATTATTTTGTATATTGTATTTAAATCACCCAAATTCCCAGAAGCAGTTTGTGAAGCTATAACGTCTATGAATTCGGAACTTTATGCATCTTTCAAAGTGACATTCAAGCTGAAAACTTCAAAAAAGCCATGGATCCAACAAACTGGCCTGACCATGTTTCCATTAGGCGTTTTTTTTTTACAGAAGGGAGTCGGTAGTAACTTAACGATAGGTGTTTAATCCAAATTTGTTATTGTTAAACATACAATATTTGAATGTTAATAAAATAAATGATTTGCTTGTAGATATATCCGATTATTCAAATTTTTATTTTGTATGCTTAACTAAAACAGGTGTAAGTTCAAATTGTATTCAGAATATGTGCATACCCGGATATTTAGTAATTAGCTGTTACTGTAGAACGCAGTTCAACGGAGGAGTTGTAGGCTAAAAAACAGCCCCGACATAAGCAAATATAGAGGCTTAGAGCTGCAAAAGTTGTGCATTGACAAACATTTCGAAATATGTGCTATTTCTTATAAGACTAGGGTTAACGATAACTACACAAACTTAATCTTAACCTGTTACAGATCACCATCAGGCGATCTCGATTTATTTAGTAATAAGATGTTAGACACATTAAATTACTTATTTAACCCCAATGTTAGATTAATTTTGTGTGGTGATTTTAATGTGGATTGCTATATAGTACAGTAAAACTAGGGTTTAACCCAAACATAAAAAATCTGGTGTGATACACTCACACAACTTCCTTTTACAGTGATTTTATAATTAGGTAAAAATTTGATTTTTTATTTTTCAGCATTTGTCAAAAATTTTAAAAAATTGCAAATGGTACAAAAACCCTACAAAATAGAGCATTAGATCAAGAGACAAATTTCTCTAGAATTTTAAGCTGAATTCAAAAATGTAATAATTTACATGGTACAAAAACCCTACAAAGTAGGGGCATTAGATCAAGAGACAAATTTTCTCTAGAATTTTAAGCTGAATTCAAAAATGTAATAATATACCGGATGTTGTACTTAAAATAGAAGTTAATACAAAAAATAAAAAAATAAAACAAAAGAAACTCATTTTAGAGGTATTCAACTGGAAAACCACTTATCTCACGTCAATACACATTAAAAATGTAATAAAAATAAAAAGTTTGAAGGAAATCGTTAGAGCCGTTTTTGAAAAAATCTAAAAAAACTGAAAAATCGCAAGAGTAAACACCTACTTCCGCTTACGCAATTTTCTTCAAAAGCTTGCTGTCGCATCTACATAGTACACAAAACTTAAATATGAAGTTTCAACGCCATACCTCTTTTCGTTTTTGAGATATTCTGTTCACAGACAGACAGACAGACAGACAGACACACAGACACACAGACCAATGAAAAAAAATATGTTTTTTGGGTTCAGGGGACTCTAAAACGTGAAGATCTGTTGAAAACTCAATTCGAATTTTTGGGGTGAATCCAATACTTCCTTTATTGTAAAAGGAAGTAAAAGCAAGTTCTACCCAGCGGCAAACCCTTAGTAAGTTGTAGAAAATCGCACGACCTTCCGCGTCGGGTTTAGGCGGAAAGGAGGTGGAAAAGTGGTAAAATGGTAGGTTTTAACAGTTTTTCGAAAATATCTCGTTAACTATGAGGTTTAGCGAAACTCTATACAAAATTAATCTATATTTAATTGAAGCTCTTATGCATTTTTGCGTGCCTGCCAAGGGTTACGGAGCTATGGAGAGGGTAAGGATGTCATTATTTTCCAGTTAGCTTGAAGTTCATGGTAGTTAATAATGAGTAAAGTTTCGTTATAAAAAGTACTTAGTGATGCATAAATAACATAGGAACATTTGTATGTATGTATGTAGCAAAGTATGTATGTATGAATGCATGTCTATGTGTATGTATCTGATAACACAGGGTGTTTGTAAATCCGTACCTTCGTTAATAATAAAGATAGCGAAAAAAACTTTTGATTAGTTTAAATGCCAGTATACAATCTACAAATTGACCTACATCAATTTAAGTCATGGCCTCCTATTTGTACGTAATGCTACAAGACTTTCGTTTTTTAAATTGAACGCTTTGTATATTTTAAGATATTTTAAATCAGTGCTATAACTGCTTTATGATAGCATGCTTGAACCACCATTTTCAAGCTTATTATTTTTTTAAATTGAAAAATTTTATTTACCTAAGGTAGGCCATGACATGCAAAATCGCTAACAATCGAACAAGAAATGCAAAAAAAATTCCACTTGGTTCTAAAAATTCTTTATGGGCACCAAACGCACTAAAAAAATGAAAACTATGTTTTTTTTTAATGGAACAATATGAGTTTCATCAAACAACTGCAAACTACAATAAAAGAGCTTTCCAACGATGTACGATATTCGTAATTTCGTTTAAAAGTAGCGTTTAAAACATGAAAAATATATAAAACACAATTCAAAAATAATATTATTCCATTTAAAAAAACACGGTTTCCAATTGTTTTAGTACGTTTGGGGCGATAATTTAGTCATGAGAAACATTTAGAGCAAAGTGGAATTTGTTTTGCATTTCTTGATCGATTGTCAATGAATTTGCGTAAGAAATATAAGATAAAAAATTTGTGTTTAAGCATGTTATCTTAAAGCATTTTTAGCACTGATTTCAAATATCTAAAAATATACGGGGTGTTCCATTTAAAAACCCAAAGTCGTGTATCACTACGTAAAAATAGGAGGCCATGGATTAAATTTGTTGACGTCAATTGGTAGGATGCATACTGACATTTAAAATAAAAGCAAGTTTTGAATAATTCATCATATCGCTTTCCTCTTTCCCATTTGTGCGTTTATAATTATACTTACATACTTAAATTAGTTCCATATTTGTCATATTTTCCTAAAAAGATAAAATAATATGGATAGAATAAAAATAAGGTTAACTACACACTTTGTCTAATAAGCTTTAATACAAAAATTAATGGGGGCCGCTCCATATTATTATAACGTCCTTGGTCTAGCCTCCTCGCTTCTTTGAATCCTTTATGTAATAAGCTTTTGGCCAAACAAAAACAGTTACATTTCTACCCCCTCCATATCTGCTTAACCCTTTAGTATGCGCAAAAATCTATAAGACTATTTTTATTGTAAGTTAAATGTAGATTACTTTTGTAAAAGATAAAGTTTGCGCTAAACCTCATAGTTAACTAAATATTTACGAAAAACTGTTGAAATATACCACCCCCTTTCCACCCCCCTCCCGGCTAAACACGACGCGCGAGTTCGTGCGACTTTTTACCACTTACTAAGAGGAGGGTACTAAACAGTTTGCCGCAGGGTAGAACTTCTTCTTTTGGATGTTTGAGTTTTAACAATTTTTGAACTACCTTTACTGTACTATATAATCCTTTAGGCAATTTCAACAAGCTATCAAATGCTTTATCCAGTTTTAATCTGTTGAATGTTGTAGGTTGGCCCACCAGAGTTACGGATACCACTATTAAAACTATCGATCACATTTACACTAATTTTGGTTTTGATGGCACGAAAATGTTGTAAACGTAATAACAATTGGTAAGGAATGGATAGACGATGAGGTCAGAGTGTCAAATACAAAGTTAAAAGACCTATATGCCTTAAGCCGCGTGTATCCAGAACTAAGAACCAGCTATATATTAGCCAAAAAACGTCATAATACTCTAGTAAATAACAAAAAGAAATCATTTTTTCAGAATAAGATTATTAATGCAGAAAATCCTATGAAAAGCGCTTGGAAAGTGATTTCTGATATGGCCAACACTAACAAAAAGCATCGTAATATTTCTATCAAAAATAATGGCCTACTTAACGAGGACACAAAAGTCATTTCTAATACTTTTAGCAATAGCATGGTACAGAAAATAAGCTCAAAATGTATGAATATAGGACTTGGCGTTCCCCAAGGGTCCCGTCTTGGGACCAATCATGTTTATTTTTTATATCAGTACTCTTGACACTCTGACTACATATGCATGTCTTACCATTTATGCTGATGACACATCTATTGTTGTCCATGAAAGCCCTAATATAACACTTGAGGCAAACTGTAACAAAGTCCTGTCGTGCATTAGCACATGGTTCAGCAATAATTCGATGTACTTTAACGCTGAGAAAACAATATATTTAAGTTTTGAAAATAGTCCAAAAAATTGTGAACCTTTAAAACAAACGGTCAATGATGCCGCTGCTTAAACTGGAAATGGCATTGTCGTCAGCTCACTTCGAAGCTAAACTCGTTAACTTTTTTGTTGAGTAACCTACGCTCATTGCTTAATCAAAATCAGTTAGTAATGTTATATTACGCTCATGTTGAATCGCGTATTAGGTATGGTATCTGTTTCTGAGAGTGGTCCACACATTCAGGTAACGTCTTTTTAGTGCAAAAGCGCATCGTAAGGTGCATTGAAGGCGTAACTAGTACTACCAGCTGTGTTGATATTTTTAAGAAATATAAGTTATTAACGCTCCCTTGCCTATATCTGTTCGAATTATGTGTTTATGCCTACATAAACAAAAACAATTCTGTAAAAAACAAGGATATATAATATTAACACAAGAGCAAGAGACAATCTTCATGTACCTTTTGCACGCTACTTAATTACGTATAGGGCACCTAAATGTGCTTCACAAAGAGCATTTAACCTTCTCCCTACATGTATTAAAGAGAGTAATTCTTTGAAAATGTTTAAGACTCGCCTGAAAGAGTTTCTTGTAAAAAAATGTTATTATTCTGTAAACGATTACTTCTAATACATATTTTTTCTGCTATGTAATTACTGTGATATTTTTTGTTAGCAATTGTATATGAGACTAGCTGTGATATTTTACTTTATATGTACAAACTTTTGTAAACTTTGGAAATTTTGTTTTTTGTGTTTGATGACGCTTTCCATGTACTTACCGTACTGTCTTGGAAATAAATTGAAATTGAATTGAATTGAATCGAAAATCTCGATTTAAATAGAAAATTTAAAAAAATCGTCCTGTCCGTCAAGGTACATCTCACTGTGTCACCAAGTGATTGACACCCGGCTAAGGAATGTTTGAAGAATTCTTGCACAGCTATATGCACTTCTACGTCTGACTAAAAACAGTGACTTCTTCAATGGTCCTAAAATAGTATAGAAATGTCAGACTAAGAAAACTTTTACTTACACTAACAATATCTGACATTTCTCTAATGGATACATAATGATTTTTCATAAACGGACATTCCACACATGCCACCCTGTCTTTTACTATTAAACTTTCTAGCCCATTTTTTTCAGTTTCAATATGCGTTTCCATAAACAGCTTATATATGCGTACAAATCTACAATGGCCAAACACCTTCAGCCCAAAAAAACAAAAAAATAACGCTGATCTTGCTCAGACAGTTTTTTTTACTACAAATTGCATTTCTATTCCAAAAATTTGTAACATAAAATGCCATTTAAGCGCCTACAACTTATCGATGTGTTGGTTACAATCCTTTATCTAATAGACGTGTCTGTCTGGGACGCTGTTTTGTCTGGGACGCTGTTTCAGCAGCCAAACCGTAAGAGATAGAGAAAAAAGTTATTAAAGTTATATGTTTGGAATGGTCATGTCAGGTCAGGAACCGAATTTCAGTCTCTAACACTAATTATTATCTTAATTATACTAATCCTAACTTTTTAGGTTAGATTGTAGGCAAATTTCATCAAGGCGAATGCGACTGGTAGTTTGCTACCAACAATGACGTCATATACGTACGTGTGGTGAATACGCGTTCTATTTGCAAAACGGTCTTTTTTGTTTTATTAAATGAGACATTTGTCTCACTGGACTGCTAGTTAATACTAATATTTAAAAAAATCCAAAATGATTAATGCATTTGTTTTCAAAGTTAATTGGATCAAGAATGGATTTTTGTTGAAGAAGCCTCGTATAATATCGATTAAGTATGTAAATTAAGTAATGTGATTTATTATGTTTGCATATCAAATGATTGAGTTGGTTGCCTGGAGATAATTAAAAAAAACGTTGTTTTTCGCTTATAGTTCCTAAATTAGCCGAAAATAAATACAATTTTGCCAGTAAAAGTGTTAATTTGTCGTTTTATTAAGTAAATACATGGATGGCAAAAAAGCTGAAACTAAAATGATAAATAAATTCAGAAAATCTTCATGATACACAAGAAAAGCATCCGACATACAGTGGTCACCCAAAGGCAGTGCCTAAGCACGGGTGCATCTACGAAACAACTTGAAGGGTAGGACCTTGACAATACCACACAGAAGAAACTGGGATTCCGTGTCTACTCTTAGAGCTGCAAGTTTGCCGACGTAAAGGAGGTCCATAGACGACAAGGTTATCGGTTTATGTTGAGCCTGAAGGAAGTGCCGTTTCCTCGAGGACAGCCATTGGCATCTCGTTCCAGCTGTGCAGGAAGCGCCAGGGACCTTCTGCAGCTCATTCTGAAGAACCATATAAACGAGAATAAACCTATAGCAAGTTGGTCAACCTTAGTGGAAAAATAATGCAACTTAGTATTCATAGGAAGTTAAGCAAATGTATCATTTACCTGTGGATTATTGCTAAAATACAGTACAGTGTTTCGACGAAGTGGGGTTAAAAATGCGTTTAATTTAGAATAATTAGAATTAATAGAATAATTTAAATGTAAAATTTGAATTTGAAGATAAGATATAAGTATTATAATTTATGCATGACCATTTCTAATATATGAGTCCATTGTATCTAAAATAAAATAACGTGAGCCAGATAGAACACGTAATACAACTGCACAGTAAATAATTTACGGGCACAAATACATTTGCCATTATAAAAGAAATTTGGCAAAAGTATGGGGATAATTATGATAAAAGCTCCATAATGAAAGTGAATATCACTTCCATATATTAATACAACTCTGTTAAAAACAAAATACTGTCTGACTGTACACTATCTATGCAGGCGGAAAAATTTATGAAAAATTTAAAATTCTGATGCCTAATTCATTCAGGTGGAGGAAAGTCGCCATATAAATTCATGTTAAGGGGCAAGCAATATGCTCGACTCTCAAACGGCGGAATTGTGTTCAATTCCAGGTAGCTACACAAAGATTTCAAATATCCTCTTGCGCGCCATCGTGGCCGAGCGGTTAGGGCGTCAGGCTGCAGTGCCACGGTACGGGGTTCAATCCCCATATCTGGCAACTGGCGGGCGGCGCTTTAAAAATTGGGCACCGAAACCGCAGTTGTGGAAGTAGGAAAAGTAAGGCAGTCGTCGAAGGCGTGATGCTAACTACATTACCCAGTACGCCGTTAACGGTGTGCCAGATGACTGGGTTTCGGAAAGAGATATTTCAGCTATCCTGACTCGCATTGTCTCAGGCCATGCTCCTACATGGAATGAAATGCCCAAATTTTACTTTACTTTATTCCCCCTGGCTACCATGGTAACGCCTTTGGCATACTTTTAGTTAAGATAACTTCTGAAACCATTTTGTGGCTTGATAAATTTATGTTGTTTAATTGGTATTTAGATTTTTCAGGGTGACGGTATACCCATTAAACAACATAAACACCTATGGCAGTCGTTAACCCTTAACCGAAAGCTTCTTCTCAATTTAGACGGGTAAGGCTGGCCGCCTACTACCGTTATGAGTAAATAAAGCTAACAGACAACTTTGTGTAATTAAACAGGTTACTGGCCTGATACAAGATGATAAAGAAGAAAACATTCAAATTGCAACAGAAGAGTGATAGAACAAGCAAACAGGAAAATTTAAAAAACCTGCTTCGGCGAAAAGTGTGAGGAAATATATGCGAGAAGAAAAAGAAGAGAGCATACATTAGAATAAATGTAAGTGACAGCAATAATGAAGTAGAAGATACGAAACCTAAAACACAAGAACCAGCACATGAAAAGTGCGCAGCAGTTATAAAAAGGTCGAAGCCAAGTAAGGTGCTGTATGTTCATGTTGCAGGCAACTTGTACAATTTAGCCATTTTATATAATGACTAGGCAGTTTATATAATGCCTAGCAAAGTTAGGCAGTTTATGAAATGCATCTCTTAAGACCATTTTTCGTATATTTCCTAGGCATTATACGGTCTATTTCTGTTTAACGCATATAAAGGCCCATAAACTGTATTCTAGCTAATCTAGCTCATTGGACTGCCTATGTTCACATTATCCACCACCAATCTGCATATATTCCCAGGCATTTTACGCAATATATTTTTTAAAGTAAAGGTTGGCACTCATTAGCGAATGGGTTTACGCCAACTCATCACCCTAGCAAATTTTGTAGGTATTTATGATAGGTGAACTCATCACTGGCATCAGGAAACGACTGGTGAACTCATCACCGGAGACAGACCAATTCATGTAAGGATATATAACACACACAATCAACGGCTGCAGCTAACCTAAATAAGTTAGAACGACACACAGCCTAGAAATGAGAATCAGCGATGCCGGTTTATTTAACATAACTTCAAACATAATATAGATATTGCCTGCAACCGTGCGGTCATTATATAAAATACCTAGGCAATCTATATAATGACGCCAATTTTTCCGGCAATATATTTAATATTTTTTTAATCAATTTATGGAATTGTATAAACTGCCAAGTTGCTTATAGCATATACATATACGGTGAAATGGCAAAATATAAAGAAGAGGACTTAAGTAACAACATAAACCAAATAGTTAACAAGATATGGAGAGAGTGGTTTGCGGAAAGTTCGTTCCCCACATTTCGTACCCCACATTTCGTTCCGTGGATATTTCGTCTCCCCACATCTCGTACCCTGAAACTTCGTTCCCGAGCGAGCTCAATTTGTCTCCTAGATTACAAGGTGTTGAAAAACGAGTACAGCAATCGGAATGCAGTTGGAAAATGAAAGATATTTTAATTAATTTATTTATTATAATAAACTGATAAGAACTATATACAGTATGTCCCCGGATTGAGTTTACAAGAGGGAACTAAATTTTAATTTTAGTTTTACCAAAGAGCGTATGCTCTTTGGTTTTACATAAAAATGTTATAGGAATTATAATTTCTGCTTGGTTTGTAGAGAATTTTAAGAAAATTTTCAGTTTTTCAAAAACAAGTCGCCCTTGACAGTTAAACAAAAAATATTTTCTTTTCAGGTAAACTACTCTTTTTGTTCATGATACGGCAAAATATTACAAAGAAAAGTTGTTCAGAATGAGAAATTACGGCCCTATATAAAATATTAGGAAGATACGTACTTAGATTAAACCGTCATTTTTAATAAATGCAATTTATTTTGTTATTATAATATAAATTAATTAAAATATCTTTAATTTTCTAACTGTATTCCGATCGCTGCACTCGTTTTTCAACACCTTGTTAACTTGTTATTATTACCTGAGAAGCAAGAAAATGGAGATATATTTTAGGAGGACGAGATATATATCATTCGACTCAGCTTGAAGAGTAGATTCCAAAAATATATAGAAACCGGAAATCGGATTTCTTTTCCGAGGTCGACTTCCGGTCAATTTTTTTTTTAACTTTTAACTTTTTCCTTTATAGCTCCTGCAGTTTTTGAGATATTTAGCTCAAATTTGGAATACAGGTTACGCTGCAGGGCTTACATCATTGAGCATATCAAATGGTTGTGAGAATCTACAGGGAGATATTTTTTCATGGGTCATGCTTCCTCTTCTCCCCCTGAACTTTTTTGCGGTGCGCCGCTGTTAGATTCTAAAATACAAATTGAGTTTTCTGTTTTGTTTAGAATCTTTTTGTTCTCTTGCAGTTTTTTCGTATCTGCAACCGTTATCGAGACAAAAAGTATAAAAACGATTTTCTGTAATTTGCTAGACGAAATTAAAATTTTTAAAAACTGAGAAGCAAGAAAATGGAGATATATTTTAGGAGGACGAGATATATATCATTCGACTCAGCTTGAAGAGTAGATTCCAAAAATATATAGAAACCGGAAATCGGATTTCGTTTCCGAGGTCGACTTCCGGTCAATTTTTTTTTCATCTCGTGTTAAATTCTTAATGTCCAATTATTGGCTCCCCTAATTATTTTAGAGCTAAAGTGTAAATACATTTTTTGTAGAGAAAAAAATACTGCATCTATTCATACTGTTGCTAACCATTTTTCATTTTCCATAACCGAAGGAATGCAAAAAATAAAACTAGCATTTTATTATTATTAACTGAGAAGCAAGAAAATGGAGATATATTTTAAATGTTATCTATACGATCCACAAAAGTGAATCTTTGTCATTCTACGTGTAGTTAACCTACATGTTTTTTGTTGCGCGATGAGATAACATCGTCATACACTTGTAATAATTAGTTCAGCAGATGGGAAAATTATGAAAACTTCGACTAGTGAGTAAATACCCAAAATGCAGTCAATATTTAGGTATAGTCCATTTACTTGACATCTACACTATCAAACTGACATTATGTTGGCACCACTGCTATTTTTCACATTGTAACAATTAAATTACTTACAGTCGAATAAAAAACACATTATTTTTGAGGTATAGTCAAGACATTTTTTTTAAAATTTGACACTGACAGTGCAGATGTCAAGTAAATGGGCTATATGTAGAATTCCAGATACACATTGATATACCAGAATTACCTAGAAATTTACAAAAATCTATAATTTTTATAATATCATCAATTTATGTTAAACTTGCATCGTTTATATTAAGTTATAATGAAATATAAATTCTGCAGCTAAAATTCGCTGGCAAGAAAAGTGTTGGTTTGTATGTATTACGTTCTTCTGTAATGCGAAAGGTGTTAAGCATCATTACATTACAAATGTTTGTATGAGTTTTGCATTCACATAAGACACTATATGTTATTTATTCTGGAGTGACCGTAATAGACACCGTAATACATTCGAAAGTAAAGTCCATTTTTTTTCTATAATAATTTTCAAGGTCAATTTTCTAGGGGATAAGTTGCATTCCTGCAGGGTCCTTAGTTTTAATAATGTTGGTACATAGATTTTTAGTTCTTTTTTTCCACTAAAAAAATTATTTGTCATTTTGACAGATGTCATAATAGTGGGTAAAACGAACAGCATAGTAATAGTAAAATATTGCAAATTTATTAATTATTAAACTTAACAATATTTTAACATAATTAACGTTTGATTCCATGTAAAAAAAAGAAATTTGTCAAGAGTTCAAATTAAGAAACTTTGACATTCAAAATTGACACATAACCATAGTTTTGAAAAAGTTCTACCAACACGAGGTATAAAAATTTCCTAGCGTTTTACTCACATATCTACCAACATTGTAACACTTTGACAGTTATTATAGAAACAAAAAGTACTTTACTTACTATGCATTCGACAAAAGAAGAGCCCTGGTCATCATTGCTGTTTGTGTGGTATAAGATTAGAAAAATCGTAGTTAAATCAGCATCCATAGTTTGACAATTAGTTGACGTTTCCAGACTTGGCATATACAAGATGATTTTTTGAGGTTAGGTATACGCTTCTAGCAAGGCGGTCTATATTGTTCCAGGCCATGACATTGGCTCTTAGGGTTGCCAGATTTAAAAAGCCTTTATATAGGAGAAGGTAAAAAATATCTAGGAGATTTCGAAAATATATAGGAGAAAACTTTATTTTAAACTTGACAAACGTTGAATACATGAAACAATATTTCACAAAAAAAAAACAGTGCCTTCAGAAATGGTTGAACATTTTTGAATGATCATGGTTACACAACGTATGAATAATATGTTGGTCGCACTGTAGGTAAGGTTATCAGGTTAGGTTTTGCGACGGTTTTGACCCAAACTGACGCAAAACCTAACCTGCTAACCTCGAATTTGACATAGACTTACAGTGCCACCAACATATTATTCATACGTTGTGTAACCATGACCATTCAAAAACGTTCGATCATTTCTGAAAGCACTAAAGACCCTTTCTACAAAGGTCGAGGTTGCAGGAATACTGAAAATAAATGACATAAAAATACAAATATATGGAATTTGCTCAGTTTCTTTTTTAAATAATGAGTAATTTTTCAACTGTTTGGCTGCAAACTCATTACTTGAGTTTGACCTTGTCCTGCGATGGAAATTTTTTTTTGAACAAATGTAACATTTCGCAGTTGACCTGTTTTGGTGCCGGTTAACTAAAACCTTGTAATCTAGGTAACAAATTGAGCTCGCTCGGGAAAGAAGTTTGAATACTTGTGCCTATCCCGAAAAAAGGAAACCACAACGGTTGCATGAATTATAGAGGCAAATGTTATTCATTTTATTCCGCCCTCAAATTTTCGAACGCATGCCACTGATTTTGTATCGGTGAAGAGGTAGGTTTGCATTGAACACCGAGGCATATTCCCTGCGTCATTAGTCGGATAGAGATAAACTGATTAGGTTTTCTTACTTGAGTTAGGGTGCTGAACATAGCCAGTCATTGAGGTCACCCTTTCGAGCTGATGGGCCCGTCCTTGCATTTAGAATTTGGGTATAACTGTATTATGCTGTAACGCCGCATTTAATGTATATGTAACTCATGCAAACGCATCATTCTTCCTCGTAGATACAATACTTACGACGCGTTTGTTTGTGATTGACACTTATGGTTTATGTACTGTTTTCGTTTCCCCATCTGGGAGGCTAAACGCCATTTGGACACATCGGTTAGATTGCGGCCATTCTATCGAAATTACTTTCTTTTAGAATGTGTTATCTTGACGTTATCTTTTAGGGAGTGTCCCCATAACCACAGTTGCTCACGACCCACCCACCCACCCACTGATAAATATTATCGCTTCCTTGTAATACTGTGTTTTGGATGGAACGTACCTAGTTACATTTTATGTATTTTTATTGTGAAGCAATAGTCGAATTTATAGGTTTTATAAGCGCCCAAGCAGATGAAGTTAAGGCAAGTTCATCCGGCAAATAACTTCATCTTCTCCCGACGCCTCGCCGGGCGAATTCTTCTGTGTTGGAAGAAGGAGTAAAAATCAAAAGACTTGAATCAGCAGTAAGACAAATTATATAAAACACAGTAGAAGATCAAATAAGAGAGAAATAAAATAAAATAGGACAATATAAAATTTGAATTGTCGAGCAGGAAACACCTGGGCGTACAGATAAACTAAAATACTAAGGGAATGGGAGAAACACAACAGAACAGCAGAAGGAAGCTGAGCATACTACTGTTATACCGCATGCTAAAAAATAAAAAGATAGCAAGTACACTATATTCTATATGACAAAGAAAGGGTTGTTGAAAGAAGAATCATGAGAGCCATATTATGACCAAAGAAGTAGATGAGGGGAACTACTCAATTAAGAAACAAAGAAGATAATGAAAATAATAAAAGCATAACCAATAAGGTGGTTGAGGCATGTAATGAAAAGTAACAAACACAATGAGAGTACAGTAAACGCAATAACAGTATGGAATCTCATGAAAAAGAGTGCAAACAATAAACTCAAAGTAGAATGGATTGACCAGCTGAAGAAAGACCTGAAAACAGAGATGAAAACTAGTGACGAAATAAATGGAGAAAAACAGTAAATATCGCAAATCATTAACGACACAAGTTGTAACAGCGATACAAAAATTAAGAAACTGGCCCAAGACAGGATAAGGTGCAAAGAGAGAGTGCTGCAGCAAACCAATCCGTAGGATTGACAAGTCAAAGAAGAAGACTTGTCGCTTATACACAGTATGTTCCACTACTCGTCGGCCTTCTTTTACATATTAATGTATACAGGATGTTTCATGAAACTTGGATCGCCTTACTATTTGGGACAGCAACCCAACGTCACCATTTCGTACGGCATAAGAGAAAAACAAATCGTCCAGAAATTCAACATTATACACTGCATAGAGCACCACCTGAAAACACGTTGCAGTTTTATTAGATGAGTACGAAGGTTTTAGTACCTAACAATAACTCTGGTCAATATGTCTTGTAGATAAATATTAGGTATGTATATTGCCATAACATTTGTAAATTCAAATGCAGTTTCAAAAAGTAAGGGTTTTACTGTATAAGGATGGCCATTCTCTTGTATAATTACTTGATCCAAAGTTCTAAGCAATCCATTCGCTAAATAATGATAAAATATATCCGAACACCTTCTATTAAAATCCAATACATTTATCAAGCCAAGTAGTTGTGTATCATTAATGTTACCCTTGGGACCAAATTGTTTATATTAATCACTACCTCTGCAGCAGAGGCGATTAATTAAGGGCTGAGAAGCTTCACCTTTGCTGGAGGTATGCTTCGACCTTAGACGTTAAAGCCTGAATAATTTGTTCAAATATTGCTTGAAGCCCCGCCACGACATGACCCTCTCAAATAAATGTTTAAATCATGCGCTCTGCACTTTAAGATGTTCCGGAGTCGCATACTTCCTCCAGGATCGTGATGCTGCACTTTTAATGGAACCGCTATCGCTAACGTCTGGCAGTTATTCATGAACTGATTTGTGTGCATTTTGAGTGCACCCCAGGAATGAAAATCTGTTGAAATAGAGCGATGCATTTATAACATTCCATTACGCGCGTTCATAATATTTGATGAGTTCAATTATTGTTACATTTAATGATTAATTAAAATAGTTAAATCTACAACATCGCTACAATTGCCACATAACTTTTTGAAGATAGAAAGTACAATTAATGAGTGCATTTTCGGAGATATTTTAAACATTAAATTCATTTAATAGAAACACCTCCCACAAAAGAGAGGTAAATATGAATAGAGTAGGTATTGCTATCGGGGCCTCAATGGGCGAGCGGTCCCGCCGCTCGCAGTCGAGGTCACAGTGGGAACTCGAGCGCTCGGTAGAGAGTTCGACTCCCGGTCGGGGCGCTTCAGTTCTCACTTAGTTTAAGGCATGGTAGGTTAAGTGACGCCCGCACCCCCCTGATGTAATGCGAAAAGCGGTTCCAGGGGGGAACGGTAGAAGAGCTTAGGGAAAAAAAAAAAAAAGGTATTGCTATCAGAAAAATAATATTTTGATAACGTTTTTATCAATAATGTTATTTTCTGCATAAAATCGTTAGACCCATACAACTTTATCTAGAAATTTTTAAAAGCATTTCGACTAAAAACTAAGAACAAGCTCCGTTCGTTTTTAATTATTACATTTATTCAAACTTATGTAGTTCTCAAGATTTTCTAGAGACACTTTAATCTTGGTTTCGAAAACTGAAAGTTTTTGTATAAGACATTATTGGGCTAAATATGTTATTTTACTGTTCTCTGTTAAAATATTTGCACAGCTATTAAAGTCATCCTGTATATAATCACCTCTAGAAGAATATAAGACTTGCACAACCGAAAATATTCGGAAAGCCAAAAGAGAAATGGCCCATGCTTACACTCTTCTAAAGTCAAGTCAAATAAAGTAATAAAAGGTATAATAGTATATTATGTATCAAGTTTTATAAACGTCATTTTAGTCACGAGTTTTATTAATCACGAGCGAAGCGCAGCGGAGCGAGTGTTTAATAAAATGAGTGACTAATAAGTTTATAAAACGAGTTGCATACTATACTTTTTCTACGACCACAAATTTAGAAAATATAACATCATATTATTTCATAAAAATTTTGACATTTATTATATTAGGTTAAATTATGCTTGACAAACGTCAAAGTGACGGTTGAAAACTAACTTGATTTTAGTTTTGGCTGTGGCTAATAAAGCAAATACTGTTTGAACCTAACTTCACCCCATGACTAAAACATCGTTGCCAACTTCAGCTCATGACTAAGAGGCTCTTTAGTCATAGGTTATGAAGGCATGATTAAAAGGTCACTTAGCGACGTGTATATTAGTATGTTAAATGGCATTTTAGTTACAGGAGTAGAAAAACATGATTTTGTATATTTTAATGTGTTCCCAGTGATGTCATTTTAATCTGAGGATTATCTCGTTGACTCTGTTTTAAGTTTTTTATTAATTTTATTAGTAGTAAGTATAAACTTGTTTATATAATAATAATAATAGTAATAATAATCATAAGAAAAATTTATAATAAATGGCTTTATTTCCTCGGATACAGAAAAAAGGCGAAGTTTAACTAATGTTGTTCTTCCACATACCCTAACCACAGTACACAGTTCTACTGACAGAGCTGAATTCAAATAAATTGAGTAAACAGTTTCTAACCGCTAGTGAATTAGAGAACGAAAACGGAGACGGAAGCTAAAAATTCGCATCTATGAGGTTCATTATATTATAAACCGAAATCCTCGTGCTATAGTCCTATGCTTCCGAATTATACTACATTTCAATTAGTGCCATAATCATAAAGAAACTAAATAGTACTAGCATGCCACAACTACATTAATCGATGCACCATAAGCAGAACTACAGGCGATTTACAAATTCTCCTTTACAGTCTGCATTGAAGCGTGATTGTAACTCGGAAGAAAAAATCTATAATAAAGGACAGTCATATACGCAGCCATACAAGACATATTTTATGGTACTGGGTGTTTACGGGCCACAAAACACTAAGCCACGAGTGGAATCTCAAAGGGGATAGCTGAAGTTACCCAAGCCTGTATAGCGACCATGTAAAAGCTGCCCAAGCTGTCCACGAATGAGGGAAAGGAACCCTCGAACGCTTTGGAGAGAGGTATTTTCCAGCGTAGCTTGACAGGACACCAAAATGCGCCTACACATCTCTTCCCCAAATGCGTCACGTGGTAGATCAGAGTCCAGAAGGGAAAATTACTAAATGGAGTAATAAGAGGCCTGACGTGTGACGCAAAGTGCAAAAGTGAAACCCATATTGACTTGCTGAGGCAGAAGAACGGCCAGAGGTAAGTTCAATTTCTGAAATATTTGCTAATCCTGGCATAACCTGATACATTTCAGCAACTGCATACAAAATACATCTATGCTGAGGAATACTACAAGGTAACGGATCAATAGAATCCACACATCGCGATCCTCTGGAAAATCCAGCACGCTTATCGTACCAGAAGCAATCTATCAAATCATCTGTCCAAAAAAGCGACAGGAATCCGCTCGGTCTATACTTGCACTCTTTCCAAAATCGCTAAAATTTTCCTACATCGCGTAGCAGATTTTCGAAAGTTCACACAGAAATTGATAAAGAGGATAGGCAAGCAAATACACACCATTGAAAAGGTAGCATTCTAACCTACATCATAATAATAATGGAAAATAGCTGGAAGTTCAAGACAATCCCTGATTATTAAATTAATTTTAATTAAAGATGCTAGAAGTGAAAGATGGGGACGACGATATCATGTATTATGATGAATCGGTAAAAGGTGAGTTAGACTATGAGGAAGAATACGTTGAGTAATATAGAAGTGGTAGCTAGTTTTATCGACAGTAGAGATGCCCTTCCAATTAACACTGTAGAAATACGCACCATGTTGGGAGTACTGTATGTGGCAAGAATTTACCATTATAATCGTTTTAATTATGAAAATTTATGGTAAACACATGAGTCTGGTATCGACTTAAAAAAAGTTACGACGATTTAAATTTCTACTTCGCTACTTGAGATTTGATGAAGAACCACGGATCGATCTCTTTGACACCGGTTGGCAGAATTATTATAACCATTTTAAATAGGTCACTATTGAGAAGATGTTTGTAGAGTTTAGAGGTAAGTGCAGCTTTCGTCAGTATATACTCTCTAAACCCAACAAGTACGGTTGGAGAATGCGGTGCTGAAATGATCTACACACAAAATGGAAGTATACGTAGCATTCCAGCCCGAACGACCCTATATAGTATCAAGGAGTCCGCATGATGTTGTTCCAAGAGAATGTGTATATCAGAAGATTTGGATTTCCAAATTATTGCACTCTGTTATCTTACATTCAAAAAAAAAGAAAAACAATTGCTACTAGTTTCTGTATTGTATTACCACGATAATATTGACGAAGGCATAAGTGATTTACATAAGCCTGTGATTAGTACAATTTACACCATCGCCCAGAAGGGTGTTGATGTACTCAATTCGAGTGCAAGCTATAACTGCGCTAGAGATAACCGAAGATGGCATATGGTGATCTTTTACACTTTCATGAATATTGCTAGGGTCAATTTGCAGGTTATTTATAGTGCCAACAATCCTAACATCGCCATTTTGAGACAAATGTATTTAAGACAATTTGCCATTGAATTAATCCTACCTCATCTGCAAAGAGTGTGGCTATGATTACCTTCCCCAAAGCCCTAAAAGTGAGAGTAGAGGATTATTGTGCACCAAATGCATGGATTATGCAGATTGTGATAGGGTTAAAACAGAGCTGAACGAATACTTTAAAAAGTAATTATTTACTAATTACCGCCCACTAAATTAATTGAATTACCACATTTTCCATTATTCAAATAAAATACTAATTCAACTACCAATTACTTGGTAAAAAACTAGCTGTTATCCGAGTAGAAAATCATAAATTACACGTGTATTGCTCCAGGAATACCCCATTGCCATTTGCTTAACGTATAACTGGTGATTTAATATCCAATCGAGGTAAGTAATTTAGTACGTGAATTACAAGAAAGTAATTCAATTACCGCGAGTAATTTCAATTATCACAAGTAAAAGTAATTGAGTACCTAATTGAATGTAGTAATTAATGACTTTCAAAAAGTAATTGTCAGTTACCTTTTAATAAATATGACAATTACCAAGTACAACTACTGTGTTTTGAAAAGTTATTCAATTCCTAGACAAATCAACAAAAATTAATTTAATTAGTAATTTAACTACAAAGTAATTAATCACTGCCCAGCTCTGGATTAAAACCAGAAAAACAAGATGTTCCTGCTTCCATTGTTACAAACACGTGCTTGGAGCATTCGGGGGTGATTTTCCAGTCGTGCCCGTAAAATGCCATATTTCCATTATTTCTTTCTATTTTTTTCTCTTTTACTTATAGTTAAAGTAAAAATTGTCTTTGCCTGGATGATTTTTACAATTACTTTGGTTATTTATTTAATTTTTCTCTGGATACTTCAAATGCCAAGGTCCAATTCGTAACGCTAAACACAGAACACGTTAGATGTAAAATTCCTATTGGTCTGTAAAATTGCGGCAGATTTTAAACTAGAAGTAATTTAGTAACGTATGTACAATGTCTAAATCGTAAATAAAAATTTCTTCTGGACGGTGGACGTAAAGCTGGCCGTGAGAGATCTGCAACCCACCATACACGCACCAGGTCTTGGTATAGCACTTAGAATATAAAGACTTTATATTCTAAGGTATAGCACGGGATGCCTGTAAAAATTTTCCTAGGACGGCGCGCTGTTTTTGAGACGTGTAACTCAAGGATTAAAAGAGTGTTTGTTTATATTCGGTGTGAAACTAATATTACTAAAGATCGACAAATACCCGCGTTGTGGTTCTTCTTTGGGGGCGAATCAGTCTGTACTGGTAATCGGGGCCACATTTGAGAGTACCCAGAGTGATGCAAAAGCCAAATTATTAAGTCGCCAAAAGCCCCGCGTCGCTCGGAGAATTTGGCCGGCTTTGGGTTACGGGTTTGCCCTTACCACGGGGTCTAAGCGATAGCTATAGTTTTCACCTGGTGGTGCGGCAGGACCTCGCCGATTAACAGGAAAGTGCCCTTCTAAAACTTACGTCGTTCTCTTATATACTTCTATTCAGGAATGACCTGAGAGACATCTCAGAGGTCGCAATTTACGCGATTGTTGTAATTTCTTTGGAGATGAATTTGTTGTGGTCTCTGGTGACAACAGTGTGGGAGTCCTGGTCCAAAGATGCTACAGGGAAGGTTTTAGGGGTGGATTTGAGCGTCGTATCTTGATACAGATTTGTCGGCGACATGAAATGCAGCTTAAACGGTTTCAGGAAAATATTTGCTTAATACCGGTAAATATCGGCGACCAAACAAAATATTTAGAATTGTTTCTTGATATCGGTAAGCATCGGCGCTCAGAAAAACGGTTTCAGGAAGGTTCTGAGTGCTACAAAAGGGTGGGTCCATGGGCTCAAATGTATCTTACGCTTCTTGATGGTTTGGATAAGCCCAAAACGGCCTGGAGCTGGGGGCTCTCCCAGCTACAGCTGCTGCGCGGGTCGCTGGTTCGAAGTGTCTTCCGTCAGTCAAACATCTTGGTTATACACCTTTTTAGGCTTCGCTATCTGGATCAATTTCTGAGAGAAAGGCTAAATGGGAATCTCTCTGGGCCTGTTTGTCTTACCTACAATCCGCGGGCACGAAATATGCAAGCCTTCTTTGTGACGTATTAACCCCGTACAAATTCTAAGCATAATATTTATCCATTAATTGAATTTCGTTGAGGTGCTGATGTTACAAGAGTAAGTCATGAATAATTGCTCTGTCATGCAGTCTATTGACAGTGACAGAGTAATAAAATTTATCCAACGCATGCAGTGGCATTATTTTAGTATAATAATCTTGCTTAAACATCCTGTATACAGCAAATACAACTTCCATTGTTTGTGCCGTGTCTTCAAAATTTTAAGAATCATTCTTATAAGTGTAAATATGATTACCATTCAATCAATATCTCGAAATATTTGGGGGGGGGGGGGGGGCGTTGGGCTAAACTAACAAATTAAAATGGAAATAAAATCTGGTTTGAATCTCTTAAAAGTGAGATACAATAATTCTTTCGGATATAAAATTCTAAAAATATGGGAAAATCCTATAATATTGTACTTGATTTTTTGTCTAATTTAGAAATTCGTTCTCGTGTGATAATATTGCCCGAATATTGTTTGAGAGTAAGAAATTATTAATATTAAAATCAAACTTCGGTTTAGACTACTTCGTTTTTTGTAGATAAACACATGTGGAAGGCGTATCCTTCTTATATTCCAGTAAAGGGACAACTAATAAGATAAAGATGTAGGATTAGCTAGAGTTACGGCCAAATGAACTGTGAGTACTGATTTAGGTTAGTAAAGGACCAGCTATCAACTCATTCACTACTACAAACATTCTTCTTTGGGTTCAAAATTGATTTTGATTTGCAAAGACTGCGCAATTTAAACTGCAATTTGGTTTTACTATTGATAACCTGGTACCCTTTTGTGTATCCTGTGGCAAGTGGAGTTATACTGCAATAAAGCTATTATTATTACTGACACACAAGGTTCGAGATTAACCTCAAATATTAATACACCCGATATGCGCTTCCACCATTTTTCGTCCTCGCTTGATGCTGATGTATGTTTGGGTCGTTGTATATAAATCAGCCCCATTTTTGTATCAATGATTAATGATCTTACCTTGCTCGTCTTCGTCGACGCAAAGGGGGCCCACCCACTGTCCACCAATGCACTTAATTTTGCAGAGTCGTCGCTCGCCCAAGGGGCCAATAGCTCCCGAAAATTTAACTTCCCGAACTAGCCTATATTCGTTGCGTATTCTGCTATCGCCCTCCTCAGTTTCGGTTCCATTTAGGGCTAACGAAGGCGGCGGGCAGCTCTCCATCGTGAAATCTGCAATAAAAAATCTGGGGTGAAGTCTAGTCCTTCAGGCTTGAATCGTTCAGATTTTAGCGTTTCAATTAAAATTCCCAGTAGCTGTCTGAGCTTACGAATTTCGCAGTCATTCGACCCGAAAGCACCGACTAGTTCCGTTCTAATTATTTATTCGTTTTCTAGCTGAGGCGAAATAGGCAAGCACAAAGTAAACTTATTCTAAAATTCATGCAAAGTTAAACTTTGCGCAAAACAAAACCTTAATTTATTGTAGCTCCAAGTTTACACAGGGCAGAAACTTTTAATACTCGTTAACGGAATTTTTCAACGTCTCGTTTTCAACTGTTCCGGTCGGAAAATTAATTTCCTTCGCGAATTGCTCATCGGGATCAACGATTCCTTTGTTTTGTTTCACTTATTCCGCTTTTTGCGTGTCCGCATTATTTGACAACGTGAGCTTTTCAGCGCCAGTGAAAAACTATAACCCATTCGTCGGCTTTTTCCAAACGCTTCGAAAAGTGGGCATAACTTTAGGTGCATGATTCCAATATAAATTCACTCTGACCCACTAAAACTGCCGCGGAACCCTAATATATTCGAAGTAGCAAAACATGGGGTACTTAGTTTAAGCATAAGATACGATTTTCTGCAGTCGTAGGTCTAGTGCATATAACCGAGGAAAACCAACAAAAACAAACCGTATATTCCACTCTGAACGATCCCATTAATGTAAATTTAATATTAAATGGGTTTTAACATGCATACCGAGGAAATTATTAGCGAATACATATTTCATCCGAACACGACATCCGAATAATAACCTGAGAGCTTTCACAAAAAGACTTTTGAGGAACCTATTTACTCCATTATAGCAATCAGGTTTTCGGCCAAAGAACTGCAGCATGCATCGGTGCATTAAAAATTTACATACTTGTTTGACTAAGCTGTTATTAAATATACCGACGTGCTTAACTCTGAGCAGCTTTTGCATATCTAAGTGTGTTTTAGCTGAACATAGTTTTCAAACTCGATAAGAAAACGAAAAATATAAGCTATTGTAATATAGGGGGTGTAATGGGGGAGATTTATGCAAGCGTAAAATATTAAAACCATGTCGACAATTTGAATATGAGCGAATATACATTTTCTAGACACTCGAATTACGAGTTAATAAAATACGTGTACCTGATGAACTCGAAAGCATATGTGAATATTGTATGTAGCATGTGTTGTGTGTGGTCAGGTTACTCTTTCCCACAGCCCACTCTTCCGGGAAGAGCGCCGGACCCGATACCGATCCAATAAACTGCGGAAAAATTCCGCCTGTTCATGGATTCGAAGGACTTGCTTATTGCAAACCTCACGCCCTTGCCACTGCGCCACGAGGTATTTTTTTGAGCCCGTCATATCAAATAAAAATCACACGAAAGAGCAGTTGCAACGGTATTTGGCCCAGCTACATCTAAAAGCTCAGCAGCAGTATTCAATAATCTTTCAATATAGAGCCAAATTGTGTCAATGTGTATTATAATATTTATCTGTAAGTCAATTCAGTTAAGCTTCGAACTACCGCCAGTGTACGATTCCATAAACCGCGGTGCTGATGGTGCGTTACTGCTAGCGTCGCCAGAAGTGAGTGTTTTAAAGAGCAAAAGAACAATTAAGTGCGACAAACGCGGGCAGGCGCCACAGAATTGGTGGTGTGGCACTCATAGTGTTCACTTCGGTAATTTTTCTTGACCGAATAGGACCACGCCCAAAAAACAGCATTTTAGTGCGAGGCCTTGAAATCAGTCCCCGAATTCTAGAGCTGGTGTTCCGAGTCAGACTTCTGCGTAATTTTGCGGGCTGTGAACAGCAGAATTTGCAAAACTTTTAAACAGCTGGGAAATAAATGTATTGCGTATCTGCACGCAATTACTAAAGGTTGGTGGTTTTTCCATTTAAAATGTATGTAATTTTTAAATAGCAGCACCTTGCATCACCTAGCGCGCAATATAATTTTTGGACCTTGTAACGTCAGACACGAGCTTGCCGCTGGAGTATCAAATTACATTGCGACGTTCGGTAAAATACTGCGTACAGGACTGGCTTCAAGCAGTTGTAAGGTGCGCATATAAGAGATTTATTTCGGTTTCTTCTTATATTATTTAAATGTAAATATAGATCAGCCTTAATTATTCTAGTTGGGTTGATGCGTAAATGGGCGTAGAACTTAGCACAGAGCTCGACGTTTAATGTTATTAATTGCCACCGTTTGGTTTAGGTTTGGCCAATTATTTTAGATGTAATCCTATTTGCTTTCTTGGGTTATTTATGTGTATTTGAAGCCAATATATTTTTTGTCTTACACTGATTGTGAGCAGATTTGCCTTTGCTTGAGTAGAAGCTTGGAATATATCTTTTCAGTGTTTTAATCTACATTTACATCTACAACTTCCGGAGCTTTGTTACATTCAGTATCCGTAACATCGACTGGAAAATGTTCTCTTGCTGTAAACTGGGCTAGCTGGCAACAAAAGGGCGAATAAGTACACAAATTAAAAGCAACAATGGGGTTATCAGAAGCAACGCTACAATATATCTTGCAACTGCGTAACTAGAACCATCCTTACACAATTCACGAACCTATAAACCAGGTCATAAGACTAAGCAGAATAGTTTATAGAATCATTTTCGTATTGAGTATAAGCGAAAAATATTTGGGATATAGCGTATAATCAAAAATGTTTAAATTGTACAACATTTTACTGGTTATCTAGGACTTGGCATTTTAAGCTAACCATTTTTCAACATAATTACCTTATTTAGGACGTTATCGCTCTTTCTAACTTAAAAATCTTTAAAGGTCGTTTTTTATTGGTAAAGAGCTGAAAGATGCTGCGTAGACAAATATTGTGAAAACCTTTCCAAAAAAGATTTCCTGAGCGCACGAAGCAGTTAAAGCAGTGGACTAAGCGTTTGACTATTTAAAGAGAAAGTATTTATAGAAACCTGTGTTTTAACAACCAGAATTATTACTTAAAAATAGGTTCTTCTAACGTTTTCCGTAAAATACAAGCCCAATTTAATTATATTATGCTTCCCTATCTTCCTCATTTCAGGATTATATAAGAAATTTGTATAGCTACTCGTACAGATAATTGTTGATCGATTTAAGGCAACCTCTAGAAGTGATAAATACTTTGGATGTTCAGTTTGTTTTATTCGTCCTACGTCGGCAATTTCTTCCTACTTGCCAATACAATTGCACTTAGCGTATACGGTTCTGAAACTGGATATGGATTTCCAGTAGCCAGTAATTATTCAGTATGTATTGTGTTAAGCTACATCAACATTTTTGTCAGAGATGTTTGCAATACTGATCCTGTTCATTCACTCGCATAACAGCACAAATCCATTACAAATGTTGGGATAATGTTGGCGTTGATTCAGGGCCGTAGCTACAGGCTTGGGGGCCCTGGGGCAACAACTAATTTAGGGGCCCCCATGTTATCTTCCCCTTTACCTCTACATCACTTTCATTTAGTAAGACTTTTTTAATAGGGTTACTATTTGGTGTTTTTTTCTGTTAAAATAGAAGAATGGGCATTTAAAACAGACAAAACACATATCTACTTCACATTGAGTTTAATATAAAACTGTATTTAACGTTTAAACAGGCTAAGTTTAGTTCAAAACGTTTTAAAGACAATTTCGTAAAAAACTTCCTCCGTCTTCGGGGGCCCCTATGTTCGGGGGCCCCGGGGCACTGCCCCGGTTGCCCCGGTGGTAGCTACGGCCCTAGTTGATTCCCTATGTACCTCACAATTTTTTAATTTGTATTGTAGTCAATATGTTACCTTGCTCAATGTAATTGTTTTGTTTCCCAACGATTGTTTTCTTTTTTAAGTATAACACAGAACTTCATATTTCATAGTATAGTGAGATACTATTTTAAAAACCGTTCCCATACAATAATTTTGAATTCACATAAAAAAAACTCACTAACCTAATCGATTAATTGATGTTTTTTATCAGTACCAGTACCAGTAGTAGATAAATGTCTTTTTGCGTATAAGCCAATGAGGATTGTATGAATGTTATATGGTGGTTAAAATATAGGATGTAACCTTTTGTTTTGTAAATATGCTTCTCAGATCTATCAAGCAATGTGTTTTGGGTTGCATTTATGTTGGTTAACACACAGAATGGCGATCTTGTTTTGGCACAGTGGCCAAGTAACCCCGCTATTTTTTAATAACTATGTCCCATATGCATTTTTTTAAGTAAGTAAACCGATGCTTAAAGCTACAAGGACAAATGCGCCTGCTGAAATTATTATCAGAGCAGTTAAGGCACTAAAAATTGATAAAAAAGCATTAAATCTAGTGCAATAACATATGAACATTTCATTCGTTAACAAGGCATTAAATAGCATAGGCTACAGCTTAAAATGTAAGGTCGATCTCGATTTCTAAGGAACAATTCTTCACAAAGTGTTAGGGACTACTATTTTTTATGAGTTTGCATTGTCTTCAGATATTCCCCACCTATGATAAGCCATGGCTATCTGACTATTTGTGGAGGGCTTTAGATACGTACTTTAAACTTTTCCCAAAAGAATTTCGCAAGTTTTCCTACCATTACGTTGTGTACCTAAAATCCAATACTTAAATCATGAAGAGAGTTGATAATGGCGACTTCTGATTGGTTACCCTTTTTTGAGAAGAAATTCAACGCTATCCAGTCGAACCCCTGAAGACACCACTTTGGATTATTACCACTGTCGATCATGTGACATACGGAACATGGATGAAACTAGTATCACAACAGTTTAGAAATCAAAACGTCTTTTTATCAGGAAAGGAACTTAGGTATTCAACTTCCCTTTTTTGTATTTCCAGAACTGCATTTCAAAGGTTTTGTCTAAGGGGCGCACCAACAGAAAGAGCTGGTTATGATAACCCCTTCACATCGATGAAAGAAGAACATTTTCTGGAGTTCGTCAAACATTTTGTTAGAAATGTCAAATGCAGCAATGAGTAACTAGTATTATTGTTGTTAAACAACGATGACTCGCATTTATCTTAACTTTCTAAAAATAATGGGGTGTATGTCCTATTATTTCCTTCCCATTGCAGACATAGACGCTAACCGCTTCACCTCTTAATACAGCTTGCGAGGTCTGGATGAGGAATTATCTGGGCTCCATCGTAACTATTAATGACATTCCTGGGTTGGTCAGTTAAACACTACATTTTGCTGTGATTCAGAATAACATTGTTAATGCTTTCAAAGCATCGTATAATTTTTCCATTGAATTGGTTAATATTTTTCCAAGAGCGAAGGTATTCCCAGTACTGTAACAGACCGACCACCCGCAAATAGAACCGATCAATTTCAGCTTCGAAAAAAAATGAAGAAGAGTTAGATATATATGTACTTTGACATCTGAAGTGAACAAAAATGAAATGCAAATATTTAGTGAATCTGGTCCTTATAGACTCACATCATCCACATGTCTTAGTATATCTCCTCTGTAAATTATCTGATATGTTCCTAAGTTGCCGCAAAGAAAAGCACCAAAGTTACTAACTTGCTGACATATCAGTAGAAAATGTACTCTAAGAGGAAAAAGATATTTCGAAAGGAAACTTTGAGCAAGATTTCAAAACGAATGATTGAGCTTCCCAACATTTCCAATTCTTTAAAACAAAAATATCTTACAAAAGTGTGCCAACCATCCCCTAAAGGCGAAGAAACAGAAAAATATAGATGTTCTATATCGACCATTTCTGATTTTGTCAACTTTGATAATATTTTGAACATAAGTAGTACGTTGAGGTTAAGTATGTGCATTTTACAGTGTTGCAATGTTGCTACCCTCCTTCATTATTGTTAACACCTTAGTGTTACTACTTATTATCAATATTTGCATACTTGTTCATTAATTTTTTTTTCAATCATAAAGCTGAACAGTTATTTTGATTTTAATATGTATTAATTATGTCGGTGTTTTTTGTCATAAGATTACATTTATTACGCAAAAGAAACTTTAATCCGTATTAACAAAAAAACATCATGTTATTTAATTAAATTTATTAAAACGAATACATAGATGCATTCAGCATTCTGAAAAGAACCATTTTGTTATAATCTAAATAAAAGAACAATTTTAATAAATAACATTATGTTTTTTTGTTAATACGGATTAAACTTTCATTCGCGTAATAAATGCAATCTTGTGACAAAAAACACCGACATAATTAATACATATTAAAATCAAAATAACTGTTCAGCTTTATGTTTAACTTTAAATATCTCGAAAAATAATATCTTTATCGTTTACGAAGGAAGAGTATGTTATTTACATATAAAGTATTAGAAAATCGAAAAATTGTGCTAAAATGGCAATTCCGCCAGTGGCGTAGAATTTGGAAAGAGTCAACCAATCACTTGCCCCTGTCGTACGCCTCTGGTAGTAGCCAGAAACGTTTATTTAACATAATTTAACATGGCTTACAGTGTCTACACTTCCTGCCAAATATGATACGGATACGTCAAATAGTTTTAAAGTAAGGGAAAAAATATTTTTTAAATTTTTAAATAAAACACCCTATATCTCAGTAAGGAGCCACATTTTATCTAAGTAATTTGGGTTAAATATTAATATTTTGAGGCCAGGATTCTACAGTTAAAATATTTCCAATTATTAGTGAAACACCCTGTATAATCACATAATTAACACTGCATTTAATACAAGACTACAGATGATTATTTGCCAAATTAACGTGCACCTCAACAAACTTGGCTTGCGAAAACAGTAGCTTATAAAACAATTTAAAAAGGTGCAAATAATATTACAACAACAGTATAACAGATGCAATGGCGATTGACATCGGCTGCATGGTTGCAAAATTGTTGAGCGCCGTCAGGTACGCAGCTGATGAAGCAAATTGTACATAGAGGTCGGAGTCCGAAATTCTGACTGAATTCGGTAGCAATACGGGTAAAGCTTCCGCACCGAATCACTGTTAGCAGCATTCAATATCTTGATTTGAAAAGGAATACAAAACCTGCTTCTAGTTTTCTTGTTGAGCTCCTTCTGTCCGCCAGATGATAGAAGCGATAGACCGTCAAGCATCCGAAAGTTGGAGCTTTAGGTGTTCAATTCCAACAAGGTCAAGCCCGATGCACTCAACTGCGAGGAGCAAAATTTTCGGGAACCTTCGATCCTCCGATTTTCAGGGACTTCGAACTAGCAGCTACAGGAAGAGGAAATTCCAAGATACATGGATGCTTTAAATCACGGCCCGAAAAACTTCAAACGACTTACCCCAGATTGATTTTGGGCCACGTGTATCTAAGAATCGAGAAAGCGCTTTCAAAACCACAAAACTTAGCTCGAGAAACCATTTCTTAGCAAAACCGCCTGAGCTGCATCAATCCGCACATTCTGCGAGGGCCAAAAACCATACTCTGCAAGCCCGCAAAACCGCTGGACAGTTTCAAAGACGCTAAAACCTGGTCACTTTCTTGGCGCCAAAAAGGAAAGAGCCAGGCCGATGCCGAGAACAAAAGCCTAAATTCGTGTCGCTGTGCGGCCGAATCCAAACGCAAGTACGCGGGGGGAGAGAGCGCGCAGTTCAAAACCTGTACTACAGGCATCAGAAAACATAGACGGCGCGCACAGAACTGCGAAATTGTAGAATCGCAATCTAAACGTAATAAAGTCACATGTGAAAGGTTCCTTTTCTAAATTAAAATGGGCTGGTTTGCCTGAGAAGAAAAGTCATTTTTGAAAGGGGCCGGTTAGGGGTTAATTGCCCGGTCTGATTCGAACATCCAGTCCAGGCCTGGTGTTGAATAATTATTCCAGACAAGATGATTGTTTAAGAATGTTAACCGGAAAATTTTAAATTCAGTTGTGCATATAGAAACAAGACTATTTGATGGTATCGTGTGTAAAAAAAAACTCATTTAGGGTAGGCCTTGGAAAGAAAGATAGAAAATCTAGTCATGTCGTAACTTATGTCTATGAATGTTAGATTGCATTTTGTTTATGAAAACATCTGTCACTGTGACAGGTAAAAGTTTACACTGCATTAAGTTTACTTGTATCAAGCAAAAAGGAAAAAAGATGCCATTTACACAACAAACAAGATTGTATTAATCATAACAGTCAATAAAAGTTCTTTTTATTAAGTTTGTTGTATATTTTTAGGAAAATAGTTCAAGATCAAGGTGTCATTTAGTTTTCTCTGCGTAGTTCATTTGCTTCAATGGATGTATCAAGTTATGGCAAACTTCAGTTTGATCATGGCATGCTGCGAATGAGTTTTTTTAACACACGATATAAACATAACAAGTGATTTAAAAAAAACATTAATCAAAGTCACCCTCGATAAAAATCGCGTATGTGGCAGCATGCGCCGTATTCGATGATCACTGGAAACCATGACTTAATATACAAAATTAAAGGGCTTGCCTGAAAAGCGATTTGGAACTTGTCAAATTAAGCTGACTTAAAGTGGCAGTTATATTAATTAAAATAACCTAATATCTGAATCAATAGCACGTATACAGCTTAAGTCTATCTTTTTCTTCCTGGGCCCTCTTTGATGAATCATCTTTTTAATCATATGTTATAATAAATCGATGTACATAAAACTCACTGATACAAAACGTATTTTTATTACCTTTCAAACAAAACAAACTATTCTTATGCCTCTATCAGGCGTTGCAGTAAACAATCAAAGGTCCATTCAAATAATTGCATTAGTTCTACCCATAGACTTTTATAATAATGATATAAAACGATGATTCACTGCTATTTTAGAAAATATTACTCAGCAGGAAATTCAAATGGAAAGTAAATGTTTTAAATGCCGTTTTTAATAAGATCATACTTTTTCAGTTTAACTAACTACCTTTCCTTCCTAAAATCTATTCCTTCCATACCGTAAGGAGCCAGATTTTCGAGTTAACGTTAATAATTTTCTTTATTTTATTTAGCACTCGTTTTGTGCCGCTTAATATTTATTTTTCATTTTATAAATTAAGAATTACGGGCTTTCTATATATTCGCTATTTTAACTCCGAATGAAACAAAATAATGCTAAGATAATTTCATTGCATTTTTATGTGAACACGTTCGAAGGAGAGCGAAAATCATCATAAGCACCTGCAGGGCCTATTCGAAAATATTAAGATAACGTAGATGGTCCGATTAAACTCCTAATATGACACCACCCTCGTTAAGGTCTGGACCGAGTGTTTTCGAAATTGCTTTTATTAGACTATTACTAAACGTTTAGGCCGGATGTTTAGAGCAGCCATTCGCTGATCTTGGTCTTAGCGTTTCTTCTCATCCCCTGCTAATGGTCAGTCTTCAGCAGTGCCGTCAGATGTTAGATAATAATCATCTCTTACGCATTTAGCTACGCGTTCTTTTTTGATATTTGTTGCCGCATTTAGTCCTCTCAGTTATTGCTTGTCGTTTTTAAACGTCACAGGCACAAGCTTTGATAAGTCAAATAGCCACAACTGGGAGTTGTATGTTTTACATCCGAGTCTTCAGATATAACTTATCGTAAAAACTGGAGAATACGTTAAAGCAGTGTAATAGACAGAAATACGGTGGTTACAAATTAAAAAAATCTGTAAAAGGCTTTACCCAGAACTTATCTCATCGACATTGTGACACTAAATAATTTAGAAATCAAATTCAGTTAAGAGTAAAAATATCTTCACGTTTCTAATAAATTAAATACATTTTCAAATAAAAAAATTTATTCCGCTGGAGTTTGATCTGCATCGATAAATCCAATTGCGCTATCGGGCCTCTTTGAAATGTGCAGCGCACTCCTCTATTTAAGCAAACGGTCTTATTGTTGAAACGTTTCGCCTCTTTTGTGACATTATCTTGTATCTGTTGAGTCCTATTTTCGGCAAGTGTAGAGCGTGACCTATGTGAAAGTTATTAATTTGTTCTATTTCAAAATTAACGCAAAAATAAACAACATTTAATTTTTTTAAGGTGCTCGCCCTGTATATATTTGTCTGAAATTTTCCCGATTTCATTCCAGGTATATATATAATGTGTAAGCAAAATACTATCTTCCTCTGACAAATACTTTTTGAGTTATACCGCCAACAGACAGACAGACAGGCAGATGGAATTGTGAAAACCTGTTCTTTGTCATCTAGGAACCCTGAAACGTGAAGATCTGAAGAAATCTCAGAAGGTGATTTTTTCGTGATTACAATACTTCATTCATCTTTCAGACGAGGGAAGTAATAATTAGTGAACATTACATAACATTATCCAATTTTGTTAGAGCACTTCAAAACGAATTACTGACCTAATTAAGGCAATTAATTGTAAGAGCGCCACTCGAAGTATTGTGTAGACAAATATGTACGACGGTGGATTCATATATTCGTAGCTCGACTAACTAAGCAGTTGTTGCACGGTCTGAAATCTAATTAATAATGCATTAATGTAACCTTGCTAGAAACGATTATATCTGACATTTGTAAACAAAGATGTTGCATGTGAGAGATGGCTGTAATAGATAAAATGGATAAATTTGAAATTCGTGCGGTGATTAAATATTTACAATACTAACAAAGAACCCAAAATGCATTTTTGTAGCATTTTAACCAATAAATTTAGAAAACCTATAGAAACTGAGAAAGGGTCAGTGGCGTCTCCTTTTTATACGCCGTGGTGTTTCGGCGAGCGAGTGTCTGTTTAGTTCCCGGACAAAAATGAGCGCCGGGTGAACAAGTTTCAGCACGTGTGGTGAAGGCGGTTGTTCCTGCATTTTGAGGAAACCTACGAGATCAGATAAACGTAACAATCACGGCTGTTAACTTCTTTAAAGTGCCAAAGTCTTGCAGACATTGCACTTTGCTGATTTAGGGCCATGAAACCAATAAAGAAAGCAACTGAGTCATCTAATGACGCTATAGGGGAATCATTGCCATATCCCCGTTTTTGCCCAACTGGCACTCGTTAGTCATCACTGCAAGTGGGTGCTTTGATACCATATTTGGTTATTTAAGAGAGGACCAATGAAGTAAGTCGCCTGAGTCATTGTGCGTCAACGTGCGTATGCGCACGCTAGCTTGTGTTTGGTGCGGTAGCGCTTTGGCTGCTGTGCAGTAGATTAGCAATATAAATGCGCCATAGAAGCAGCTGTTGCCTGTATTAGTATTAGTATTTTGAGCGTTGATTGAAATGCTTGTTCAAATAAAATCGGATGGAAACAGCTGTTTGCTTCGTGGAGTAGTATTTAAGTTTATTATTAGTTAGTGTTATCTCTTACATGAAATAAAGCTATTTATTGTTGACTTCGATAAACAAATTGACTTTTTATTTGAGTAGATTTATGAAGCTAGCATATTTAGCGTAGCTGGAGTAGAGGTCAATTGCTAGTCATTTCAGCAAGAGCTTTCTCTAACCACCAACTGATGTAAGTAGAACAAAGAATATCTCCCTATTCTTAAGTTTTCGTGTTAGGATTAGGCGTAGAATATCGTAGTGCACTTTTAACGACCGATTAGATACACTCTTTATATACGTGTATACGGTGGTGGGCAAAAGTATGGAAACGCCCGCATATCTCTTATACTCGATACTATTTTGTATATATTGTAATGGTCGCACATAAGAATGTTAATTTATTTGATAAAAATAGTACAAGGGTTTTATATTATATTAATAAAATTATTAAAATGTATCATTATTAAATTACAAAGATGAATTTAAGTATTAAAAATGAATTCAATTATCAACAAGTATTTGGTGAAATAATAGAATAGAATTTAAATTCAGTTGAACAATGCAAAATAAGAAACAGAAAGGTTCTAACACGATTTAAATACTACCTGAAATAAAGTGGAAGATTAAAAACCAAATACTTATTTGAATAATTCAATATATCCGCATATAGTCCTCATGTCAAATAATGACTAATAGGCAAAAATAATTGTAATAAAAGATTTTTAGTTGCCTAGATATCCGCAAAATTTATTTGCAAATAAATTGTATTTTCTTTTTAGGTAAACCACCCTTTTTGTTTATAATACGGTAAAATTTTACTAGGAAAAGTTGTTCACAATGAAAAATTATGGCCCTATACAAAATTTCAGGAAGTCTACCTACTTAGATCAAACCGTCATCTTATACAATTATTTTTGCCTATTAAGCATTGTTTGACATGAGGAATAAATCCCCAAGTTTACGCGTATAGATTGAGAATCACCCTGTATAGAGTGTTAGACTTTAAAAAATAAGCAAAAACAATATCACTATGAAGAATTAATTAGTGGTGTACACAAATAATTTTTTCCGAAAAAAAACATGTAATAATATTGTAAACGGCTGAAAATTTGAAAAATAAATCCTTTATAATATGATTTGTAATGTATTTGGTATGTAAAGGATTGTACATTATAGTAAAATTGTCGAGAAGATTTAAAAATGAAATTTTAAAAACAAGAAGACATGGTGATGTTATGGAGGAGAATGGATATGGTGAGAGTGCCATATGTTAAATGGTTATAATCTACAAAAGCGATTTCTGGAATTGCATGCAAGACTGAGTTTAGTGTCAATTAATTACATTATGTAAATTAGATGACAGGAGCTGGCGTTACTGGAAGTAGGATACATCGAGTTTCTTAGCAGAGTTAATATCTTGTGAATTGAATGAAAGGTTTTTTATTTACTGGTATTGTACCTCGCCGGCTGCTTATTGGAGTGACGTCTTGTGACTTGCACCTGATCTAGGTTCACGTTGCTGGGTTGTCTGTAGCTTGTGGGAGTTGGAAAGGAGAAATGCCGGTTGCTGATCGAGGGTATTGTCGATCTTGTTGGTGGAAGTGACAATTGTCCTGTCATATTTGGCTGAGAAACGTTTGCAGTTGCTGGTAATTGATTACATCTATACTGGGATTTGTACGGACATTAGGAAACGGCATACAATTGGAGTAGTGAAGGAGCAGATCGCGGCTATTAGACAGGTAACAGCTGCAGGTATTTATTGAGCAAACTAAAAGTAAAGCATTAAAAGAGTGAAGTGAGGTAATTACAACGGGATTACTTACTATATCATGTTTATTGAATGACAGGTAGTGTAACGAATGGGTATTTTTGATTGATTGAAGTGACATTGACTTTCGTAGAAATTGTCACATAATTTTGAAGTATTTTATTAAACAAACGATTTTTCAGGAGTAAAAATAGTCTTGATAATGCGTGAACCCGACATGGTTTTGAAAGTAATCATGTTCTGCTAGAGCTAGAAAAATTTAGTAACATTTAACTTTAATAATTTATTAAAGGACATACGAGATACATGAATTCATCTTAAAAGAGAATTTGTCTAAACATAAATAGAAAGCGAAAGGTCAAACGTAACGGCTAAATAATAACAAATAAATGTCATAACGTAAAATTATTTTAACTCATATTGCAGTGTAGTCAATCAGTACAGTATATAGTATTCGTGATTCTAAGTAAAAAGGAAGTAACCCTATTGTTTAACCGAAAGTTGCGCAGAACTTAAAATTTTTAAATAGAAGGCACTGTATATTTTTCAGTATTCGGATGGAGATTTTGATTGCGTTGCCTTGCAAAATAAAAACAAATTCATACTAAAAAATTGTATCCGTCACATACTGCAATTTAAAATTTGTTCAATTAGTTTACGTTCAAAATGGCTTTGACTCATTAATTTCGAGGTTAGTCTCACGATTTATGCTTTTAATGCAGAATAGTTAATAACCTCTTTTTTAATATTTTAATAGAAAAGCTCAATAAATGTATAAAACTATGTTTTTGAATTTGAATTTATTTAAAAATGTTTATTGTGTGCAACTTCCCGTTATACCGGAAATCATGTTACAATACGGATACTTCCATTTTACTTAAAATCACGAATACTATACATATACTAAATTTCATAGTAATCCCTTCAAGATTATATGAGATACATAGGTGTTTCCATACTTTTTCCCACCACTGTGTTGTACCTCCACGTAGTAATAGATATTTATGATGCAAGTACCTACATAATGCCTTACTTTAGTGGGCGCGCCTATTTAAATGAACGAGCGACCGATAGGAAGCGAGTCCGTATAAAAAAGCAAGTCGAACATAAAATAGTTTCTTTCTACGTAAATTGGTGCAGATACAAAAACCCAAGAAGAATCTTCAACACGAAGTTAATCGTAGGGCGCTTTTCTGTTATTAAAAAAACAAATTTTAGGTTTTGTCGTAAATCTATTGTTTTTGCAATTACGCTTTACTTCAAGGTACTTACTAAAGTATATTTCAATTTAAATGGTACTATTCTACACCAATAACAACACGAATATAAGCAGTCCTATAGAAAGGTGTGTTACTATTCACCAGGTGAAATCCAGCAAAGGAGCAAAGGTATCCCAATACATTTCTTATTTTAATTAAATTTTCCGTGGAGAACCTTTGTTCTGCGTTGTCCCTGAAACACCCACTCGGAAGAAACGTGCCCGAGGAACTTGATTGTTTTGTCGGTCAGTCGTTTGCCCAAACTGTTTCCCTGACTAAGCCTTTTTAAAATTAGCTTCTAAACGCTAGACGCTCCTCGTTATCTTATAGAGAGGTTCAAAACCGTTAACGGAAATTTTGTTCGCAATAAATCTCTGGTAAAAGCATACCTAAGCAGGTTAAAGTAAAAACTGTTAATACTTGAAGCAGTTACGTTTAAGGGAGTGCTATTCAAAACAAGGGCTGCAAAGCTGCCCTAGTTAAGAGAAACCGGAAAGCGGGTTTGCCTTTCGATTTTTATTACAAGCCACAGCTGTTGTAGGAAGTACTTCTGCTTCAGTAGTCCATTTATATAAAAGTTGGTCTATAAACATTTTTTACAACGTGCTAGGCCCTAACAAGCTTATTTACAATTCTTACGTGGCAGATTAGTGCGACATTTTCATTTTATCATAAATTTCGTTATTATATTTAAGCGATTTTCACGTACACCACCCGCTTTTATGAAATAATCCATTTATACAAAGAGCAGATATTTACTTCTGTTATTTACAGCGGGTTTAAAGCTTTTCATGCACTATGCGGATTTAATTGCTTGGTTCTTTGATAGTTTATAATCAGCCACATACATCTACAATATACATCTGAAAACGTCATTGAAAAATTGCTATCAATTTTTAAAAAAATAGGGGTCCAGCTAGCTAAAAAGTAGAGAGGACCCGCGTTTCTTTACAAATGGTTAAATTGATTCATCAAAAGGGACGCCAATGAGTCTTTATACAACAAATGTGTTCAGATAGAAGCGAGAACTCAAAGCCTAACTAATACTACAGTAATCTGAAATGTAATAAATATCTCCAACAGGTCATAACTCAGTTTGTAGTAACGAAAATATATAATAGTCAATAATATAGCACTTAAATACAAACGCCGGGTGCACCCAATAAATATAATGTCTAAGTTCCAGTGAATAACATTACTAAAGAAAATTAAACTTTGATGAGGCCTGAAGGGCAATTCATCCAACGGAGGCATTTGTACAATGCACGAGAACAAAGGCAAATTATCACACAATATGCAAAGGTAAAATTCTAAGAGCTCTGAAGGACTTCAGTCGAAACCGCTGACCTACGATACAGTAATTAAATTAATAAAATCAAGATTATGGCTACGTTCAATACAAAATTCTCTGGACATAATACTAACTCCTGGCGACAGGAGCAGCGCCCTAGCTCTTATGAAAATTATTAATTCTAGGCACTCAGCAAAGCCCACGCCGAAATAGGACAAGGTCGCTTCGCGGAAGAGACCTGCTACAAAAGCAGTAGATTGATCTCTGACAGCATGTGCACGACACTGAATGAGGACACGCTCGGTACCAAAAGAAACAAGTCGGTAATAATGACCTGCTCAAAACAGGATAAAAACAGGAACATGGCCGATAACGACAGCTAGAAAATGCCCCGAAATGTTAAATCTATTCGGCAATATAAGGCAAACTCCAATAACCAAGTGCAACTTATCCTTACGGCCGAAATCGTGTTGAATAAAAGGCAGAATTTAAATTCTGACTGAATATGGACTAAAGTGCACAGAAACTCGCCAACGAGTTTCGATGACAAACAGGCGCACTGGCCGCGACAAATGCGGACGTGATCAGAACGACAGCGCAGCCGATTCGAAAAATTAGTCAAAATACTCGAGCTCGAAATACGTCGCTTTATGTCCGTAACAAATGATACGTTGGTAAATTAAAAAATGTGGGATTCAATAAAATATAATTGTTGGTGGCCGGCTACACAAAACGATTCTCATCTCGTTGATATCTTTCTAAACATTCAATAAAGAGGGAGATAAATTTCAACTTTTGCTGTCCTAAGCAATATAAACATGATTGTATCATTTTCTAATTGAGGAGGCTTTAATTACAGTTAATTTCTGCGGTGAATCGATTTGAGCCTAACCGCACAACAGACGATGCGATTCGAACTTGTATTAAAACTGAATGGCATTAGTGTTTATTCTATTTTCTCTTTTCCTTCATATCTACTGTAAAGGACAACAGGTGTTTATCCTATAACATAAAATTGTTGCTCTTTTTCTTTCTTTCTATGTTTGTTCGCTATCTCCTCCGAAGATACTGGACCGATTAAGTTGTATGATGGTTTAAAAGTTTGCTAATTTTTAGAATAAGATTGTAGGCTGGTTTTTATTTTCAAAAAAAGTACGAAAAAGTTTTAATTTAATTAAATTCTCTAAGCAGCGGAGCGGAGCGCCTGTCGCCGTGGGCTATGGTGTGACTGCTGTCGCCGTGTACTATTAGCTCGGGTGACTACCTATGTTCATATATCATTATAGCGACGCATTATTCAAACAACCCAAGATGGTCCTGGGGTAGAGTGCTCGCCTGCACGCGGGCGGCTCTGGTTGGATTCCCGGCCAATGCATCTTTTTTTTAATTTATATTAATGAATCTCTCTCAAATTAGCGAACCGAAGCGTAGTTCAGGTGACTCACTAGTATCTAATAAATCTCTTAAAGTTTCAGAACAAGTTGCATGTACTTGTTATGATAAAATAAAAATGAGCCATCATGTTTCGCGCCTGAGAAAAGTTGGAATAACACATTTTCGTGCGAAGTGGCGGCGATCAGCTTTTCAGTCTCGTACTCGTCCTCAAGCAGGTAAGTTGCTTGTGGAGCAAGCGCTTTTATGCTAGACTCGCACCCACTCCCGTGAGCCAGGTTAGTTGCTTAGGTAATACCTTCTTCTATTCTTCGCAGACCATAGAATTAAAATCTCCTACAATTATGAGACTACGAACACTAAAAAGAAATTAGACCTACGGAGAATCATAATCATTTTATAAATATCGCGGTAACCTTTGTCAAATATCCCCAAGTATTAATTGTTCACTCCGGTTCAGAAAACGAAAGCTTCCTAATGCGAGGGGTTAAAGATGTCAGGAATCGATTCCATAATTCCGGAATGAATGGCTCCGCTAAACCCTACGCAACAGAATGTTCAAATAATGCCAGTAATTTAGTTACATCCGCCTAATTACCCAAATCTCAGGCTCACTACCTTCGCCGTCTTTAAACTGTTGACTATTCGTTCGCGCTTGATTAAACAGTTCCAGTGTCGCCGTTAAAACGAAGCGCGGTTCATTTGCGTTCAGACAGTTTCTTAACTCTAAAACCACTATTGTCTGTGTAATGTGCTATTAATCAGCCCATTATTAATAATGAGGTATCGTCTATGCGTATGACATAAAATAAACATTTACAGTTCAGTCGGGAGAAAACTAAGGAATATTTGGATTTCAGCATATTAGCCCTTGTGCTAGAAAGCTTCGTCAATATTTATTTCGATGGCTCTTAAAACTTCCTGATAGCCTCTTAACTCAGTTATCCGAGAAATTTTATAATTTAAGTGGCTTTTTCCACAAAAGCAATTTTTGCGCGCTACTGTTATTCTCCCCAAAATTTTAATTCCAAGGAGATCCACTTCTAGCGACTTAGATTTCGAGCTGTTTCATTTTCTGTCCTATTTTTAGCAGCGCTTTAATGAGTTGGAGAACGTTTTTGCTGATTTAGTTCGGCTTCGCGCTAATGGTTGTATTAGGGCAATTTTCACATTTTCTACATTAAAACCAATTTTCTTTGACGAGGAATTTTAATAACTTCGAGCCTAATTTGGGCCGCTGAAAGACCGCGCAACTCGATTTTCGACCTGCTCCGTTGCCAGGAATCCGAAACGCGATTTTCAAGGGGCTGCATACAATTAGCGGAACGGAAACTCATCGGGGTGATCATGCCATTAAATTGATGGAAACGTAACCCACTTTTTCCAGCGTTATTTACCTGGAAATCTACAGGCGGTAAATCTTCTGCTAAGCGTGTTTTGATGTTCCGTACATGTAAAGGCCCTTTAGAAAACCCATTTGAAATTTAAAACACATGTTGAAGAGATGGTTTGAGCTCGTTTTCCCGCACAAATGACATTTTAAACTTTATTTACAGTTTTTCGAGCCATCGCAGAATATATTTCGCGATTCTGCACAACGCAATTTCGCATAGCGGTCGTGACCGGCAATATAGCAAAACATTCTTTGTATTAATGCAAAAAATCCATTATTTAAGCAGGGTTAAGAGGATGAGAAATTTCAAACAACGCGATTAAGGGGACGGCTTCCGTTCTTCTGCAGCTTTTTGTCAATTATAAAATGATGGAACGGTCCTTTCTACAATCTTAAGGGAATTTAAGACCAGCTTGTTCTTTCGCGTTTTGATTTTCGGTAATTAAATGATTGATGGCTCCTGGGACTTCTCCTGCACATCGAAGGAGGATGTTTCTTGGGATTGGTAAACGATACAAAATTTATTACAGTTAATACATGTTAGTAGTCTTGAACATCCAAACTGAATCACATAGAACGTTGTACTATCTGAATGCAAACTATATTCACTAATTCAGAATCATTTTGGTAGCTCTAATAAACGAAGATAACATGTATAATTGATTGTCAATGCAATATCCAAATTATTTAAATAGTAATAAACAGAACGATATTCCAGTTCTTTAAAATTATGTGTCCTCTTAATAGAAAGTTATTACTCTTACAGAGAGTTTTTTGACGGAACATTTTTAAAATATTTGGTAATTGCTAAAGGATTGGAAGCTTATTAATGGGATATTTAAGATAGTTAGGGTTGGAGTAAGTTGTCCAAGCAAGAAGGCCAGCCCAAACCCTCTTTTTGACAGCAATTGTAGCCTATGCTGACTCAAATTGAAATGAACATAGTGGATTCTAAAACTGTATTAAAATTGCTGACATAAAAATTTTGTATTTATACATTATTTCAAGATCAATGTCTAAGCGTAAAGTGCCATTTCGCAGTATTTGTTAATTCAGCGTGAGCCGAGTACAGATTAACTATATTTACAATTAAAAATACAGTCAAAAGGTTCCAGCTCGCCACAGCAATTATATATTTTAAAGTAAGTGTTACGTATTAACTCAATTAACTCAAATGCTATATGATTAAACGTAATTTAGCGTATAGCACTTACACAAATAATTGTTACACTAAAAACGATCTATTGTTTTTTTCGATTTGGTCTTGTATTTTCGTGCTCATTGTTGAGTGTTCGAGTATATATGTAGCGGAGGTACATACCGTCAGGTATATTTTTGGATTCGTCTGAAATGAAGTTCGTTGTATAGCGATGTTTACTGATATACCACGAGGCATTGGTTATCATCTTTGTGTTAACGAATATCAAATTTACAATCTATTTTCATAAATATGATAAATATATTCCACTTGTATGGGAAGCATCAGCTGATGTTTTTTTTTCTTTCGTATACTAGATCTTGGGACCAGGCTCTACGTAGTCTTGTTGCAATAGAACCACTGATATAATGCGATGGAATGCTCAAATTGGGACTCTAATATTATTATTTAATTAATTAAATTGTAAGTTAGAGCAAAATCCTCGGTTTAATATTTTACTGTGATCGAAATTTTGCCTGTTATCAAATTATTAGGCTGGTTAAAATGTGACCTGTACTTAATTACTTCACAAAATAAATGGTTTTATGCCCTTTTAATATTTTATTTACCTGCAATTAATTATAATAAAATGCTAGCTCTAATGGTAGAACACAAGTTTCCTCTCAGGTGGGTTCCTAAGCCGATTGTAAATTAAAATTGATCTTAAACGGTACTGTATACCAAAATTAGTTTAAATACGCGGTAGCTAATTGTTTGCAATACTATCAAAAGATACGTACAAAATGGTTTGTGTCGTGCAATCAGCGTTGTTGACGTTAAAATGAGCGAAATTATGAACATTCGAAAAGGTATTTATTCAAATTTTCGCGCTTTGGCGGTAATTAACAGCTTTTGTTTCAGGCACGTATTTATTTCGTGACGTCAGATGGACGCGGCAGGAAATTTAGCGCTTCCTCTTCTCGAAACGTTCGCATAACCTCAAAATTTTGGACACCGCTTACTTTTCGAACTGCGCCGTCGGTGGAGCCCTTGACAAGCTGGTATGTTCTTCAGTAAGGCCGAATCTCATATGCACATCGAATTCCAAACGCTAACACTAATATTTTTAGGCAAAATTGGTAACTTATAATCGGTGGTGGCTGCCGCACTACTCGGAAGTGACCCAAGTGGTATCTGCCTGTGGAACGGCTTTCTCGGGTGTTGATGCTGGTGGAAGCCCTCCTGCAGTCCTGCCCGATGTATAGCAGAAAAGACCCCTGGCTCTGGACTCTTATCTTGGCCGGAATTGAATATCGGAAACCCGAACTGAACGGCTGCCGGATCCTCGGAAATTCCCCTCGTAGAATTTTATATTTTTATGTTGCGGGAAGCCTCACAAACATTCACACACGAACTTTAACACGTGCAGAATAAAATGATATACTCTCCAGTTTATAAAATGCTCGTTTATTGTATAAAACTTGTAATTAAAGTGGAGCACATATCTAACACTGTCAATTCAATTAATTTTTTTTTGTTCTCGTTATTAAAACAAATTTGAATCTATGTTGCTTAGTTACAATGCTAACGAAAATAAGTTTTAATGAATTTTAGTACATACTAGAAATAAGTTTGATTACATAGTTTTAAATCTTCAAATTTCTTACAAACTAAATATTGTCTTTTTCTTATATTTAAAATCGTCTCTTTGCGCCACACACAAACACGTTTTATTATTTGCTCTGCTTTCTCACTCACGTTAAATGCACTGATTATTTATAGAGTTCATTGCTTCTCAATTGCTTTTCCATGTCCTTCTGCCTGCTTTCTTCAAAGTGCTCTATTGCAATGTACTGTTATTTTATTCTGGGTTCTTTACCTATTTAGACTCCCAAATCTCACTTACTAGCTTTATTGAAATCTACGCTTGTTTTACCTGCACATAGCAAACCTTTGTGACTATTAATTTCTTTCGGTTCGGCTATTTATTATGCACAAACCTATTATTTAATTTATTTGAAAGTCAACTTCGACCCCTGTGAAAAACAAGCTTGCCTTTTGCGTTCCTTACTTCATTACTTTATTATTACTGGCATCTCTTTACCAATGCATTTATTGTTTGAATTCTAAGCCTATCATTGCAGTTACATAAAACACCTCAAGTCTGTGCCTATTGAATTGTTCATAAGGTTGTACTGCTAGCACAATCGAGTCGTGGGCCTAATACCATTACAATATAATTGCTTTATTAAGTCATTTTCATGATTCGTTGATTGTATTTTGTACTTAGTAGCAGTTTTCTGGATTGAGTCAGTGATTAATGCAAACTTCACGTCATTAAGGAGCACCTGATTTCTGACGTACCATGAGGCCTCTACCAATATTTGGACTTATTTAAATATCTGTATGATTTTTAGATTTTTTGTTTTAGCGCATCCTCGCAACTGGAAAGCGTAGGTTCATATGGGTTCAAGTATAACTTTGTATAACAGTAGCTTGTTACTTAAATAGAGTTTGGATTTTCGACCGACAATCCAGTACATTTGTCGGCGCTTAAAGTCCATCTGTCTGCGCTTTGTTTATATCTGTTTTTCCAGGTGAGTTTCTGATCAAATATCAGTCCGAGATATTTTGTTTCCGATTTCGTAGGTATACTTACGTCAGCAACTGTTGGGCAAAGGTTGTGTCTGGTGGTAAATGTAATTTGGACATACTTTGTATGATTGTCCTTTGTTCTCCATTTATTGTACCATTTAGTGAGGCGATCCAGATGGGTTTGTAGGTTTTCAGGTACCACTGCATTGCAGTATTTAAATGTATTTTCTTCTAGACTCTTAGCGATTTCGCTGACTATCCTGTGCACTTGTTGGATTGTAGAGTGACATTCTGGACATCCGAACTGGTGGTTGGTTAGAAAGTCATGCTCGTTATAGATCCTTTTTAGTAGAAGTCGTTCGAACACTGCTTGTTATGCGCAGAAGGATGATAAACCGATAAGACTTTGGTTCATATAAGGGTTTGTATAGTACTGTAAGGCATTATAGTTACAGCATATTTCTATATCGTGCGATTGTCAATTACTTCTAAGAGAACCTTTACTTTCTGAGGTACTTAGTTGTTTTAGGATTTGCCAGTTTACTTACTCATTTCTTCACTTCTCCTGGCGAGAAAACCTTTATAGGAAAAATGTTGCATGGTATATTAATAAAATCCTCTACTTGGTTGCCTATGTCCCCTGTCTCAGGTTACTTACTATTCTTACTGTGTTGTATAGACAGTCTACATATTTTAGTGCTCTCCTACACGTACCGCACACTTGGTTGTATTGCTTTTCGGTTTCTTCAATACTTTTGAATGATGCTATTTGCCACCTGTTGCGGCCTTGGCACCTCATGCATTTAGCTTTTAATTGTGTCATGTTTAGTACTGAGAGGTTCCACAGTTATTTTGATGTATAGAAATTCTTGATTAAACATTCTTGAGGTTGCAAGTTAAGGAAAAATAGCGATAAGGGCTCTTTGTTCGGTCTGCGTGGTCTGTGTACGACGGTCAGTTGAGAAGAAGTGGGCATTTCTAACTACTATTCTGTACACACGTTATTTTCTTATTTGATAGGTGTGCTGTATTATATTTTCTTTTTTTATATAATTCGCTATTTTTCTATATGGTTCGACCGTGTTCGCAGTCATTTTTACGGTTTCAATTGCTGTGGTTTTGCTATAGTAGCATTTTTTCTCTGTTACCAAACAAAAGTCTTTTATCATGACTTTGATATTTTTACACAATATATGAATATTCGGTGTAATTTTGAGGTTCATGGTTGATAAGGTGACTAGCTTAAGGGTTGGTATTTTTGTAATAGAAGGAACATATTTTAGCCTAGGTATGAGCACGGTTTTGCGTGTATTGAGGGCCATAGCGCTATCACTGGAACTTACGCTACGAATATCAATTGAATCATCCTTAGAGCTCTGTTTTGGAAACATTGGAAAATGCTAATATTGGATATTTTGGAGCAACGCCATAACATTAACACATAAGCGCAGTTTTGTAAAGCAGCATATTACTGTTCTGGAAAAGGCTAAATTTGTATTCTAGTAACCAGTACATTACTTTGGTTTTGTATCAAGTTCCTTTGCCGGGGTCGGTAGCTCAGTGGTAAACATCCTGACTTCGGGTCCTATCAAAAAATGTTATGAAAGTTATCGATCGATCTCGCCGGGGTGCTACTAGAACTTCCATTAGAACTACCGGAACTTTAAAAATTGCTTTATGGATTTCGTGGTTTTGTAAAAATACTAACACAAAAATAGCCGTAACTTCTTTACTTCGGGTCATATCAAAAAATGTTATTAGAGTTATCGATAGAACTCGCCGGGGTGCTACTAAAGCTCCTATTAGAACTACCAGAACTGTGAAAAATTACTTCCAGGTCTAGGACGTTTTGTAAAGGTGCTAACATAAAAAAAGCGTAACTGTTTTACTTCGAATCTTATCAAAAAATGTTATTAGAGTTATCGATAGAACTCGCCGGGGTGCTACTAGAACTCCCATTAAAACTACCGAAACTTTTAAAAAATAGCTTTCAGGACTTCGTGGTATTGTAAAAATACTAACACAAAAATAGGCGTAACTTCTTTACTTCGGGTCCTATCAAAAAAAGTTATTAGAGTTATTGATAGAACTCGCCGGGGTGCTATTAGAACTCCCATTAGAACTACCGGAACTAAAAAAAATTAAAAATATATATTTTTTTGTTAGAGTTCTAGTAGCACCCCGGCGAGTTCTATCGAAAAGTGTAATAAAATTTTTCAATAAGTGTGACTGAAAAAGAGTTATAGTGGTATTTGTCCTAGGGAAATGTGAAGTTAGCACCTCAAATTTTCGATGCACATTTTTTTCTCTTAAATACATAGAACTATTTTTAAAAATAGCAAGGAACTCTAGAACTCTTTGGGGTGCAACGGGAACTCTTGTTGTGGTGCTAACTTCACAGGGGTTAAAAATGTAATGAGTAAAAAATTTCCATATTCTCTTCATTAAATGGAATGATCTACTGAATGTGAGCACAAAAGTTTAAATCGAGGGCCGCCATGGAATATGCAGAAAATATTCTTAACTAAAAAGCATACGAGATTGGAAAGGTTTGGATTCACATTCAGTAATAAAACTACATCAAAACCGGGAGTGGTTTGCTATGTTTGTTGCAACCTTCAGTAATGTAGAAGACAACAGAAGAAGAAAACGTATTCGTTACTGTGTCAGGACAATTTTTGCATTTAGCACTTTCCGCAATTTTTCCGTATTCGTGGCTTAGATTTTGGTGCTTTTCCTGGTCCATCTAAGTTTAAATTAAAATTGTAAGTGTTTTTCAAAACCCAATCTCGTTCTGTAGCGTTTCTCGGCCCATTGCATTTTATATCGCGGCAGCGTTTTATATCGAAATTAAGCTTTGTCCCCGTCTGGGTGACACAATTAGCCTTATCGCGTTTTTAATTGTTTCTTGACATCAGAGAGTCGGCTTCTTGCTTGCCCGTGGTTTCCCATCATAACGACATATTTCGTATAACCCCATAAGTTCAAGGAATCTTAAGTAACGCCTGCTCGTTTTCATTTTGGTTTTTGGATTTTAGCCCGGAGCATTATTCAACGGCTGTCGCTAAGACCATCCACCTGTGTTGGTTGTTGATTCCCTGCGGAGCCCGTGGGCCTCGCCGCGTAGGTAGAAATTAGTGAAGCTACATTGTTGCTATCGTCAAGCCATGCGTTAAGTGGCGTGTTGGTGAATGTTTAGCCGAGGGTTCTTTCCGTATCGTGGAGCAAGGCATCTCCAATTACGCTTGAAACGGATTTTAAAATGAGAACCTCGTCTGTGTGCTAATCTGTCGTTAAATGGACCTGTTTGACTTTCGTCCCTATGCAGTTTCCTGTCGTTCCGTTTGAGTCAATAGCTTGGACACTACCTGCAGTTTGAGTTGGACAACGTAGCCAGAGCAACTAAATCTCTTCTCAACAGATACTGTTTTAGTTGATAGTATTTGTAACTAATGATGGGCAGAATCGAATACTTTTGAGAATCGAATGATCATTCAAATGCAAACCATTCGAATGCAAAATCACACTTCCAAATTCAGATTAGAGTTGTGCGCTCGCGGTCGTACTGGGGGAGTGGCGAGATGCTGCACGTGCACAAAGCAAAATTAAAATTTGTTTTAATTGTAGGCGGTTCAGCTTACTCTATTAATAATTTGTTTTTAAATACTTAAATCTATAGTACCGAAAATGAATATATGGAAGGGACTGTTTATAAAATAGTTTTTGTTATTGTTGTTACAGGCCTATACGTATCTCTTTTGTATATAGACTGTGGCTGTGCTAAGCTAAAACTGAAACTGAAACGAGTGCAAAAGGTGTACCAACCGCCGCCAAGCACCGACGCATTCGAATTCAGCATTCGGATCGGTATCGAGATCACACCCGGCGAGATTTCCAAACACCCGTTCGAATCATTCGAATACACTCAAAGAATCGCATGCATTCGAGATCTTGCAAGAACTGAATACTGTAGTAATTTGCATTCGAATAGTCCCATCACTATTTGTAACGCTTATAAATATACAGTGAAGTGACTTCAAAGTGTCGCCGTGCCACCGTTCGTTTATTTTGTAACCGAATTTAATTACAAATTAAAAGCGCTTAATTTTCGCATAGCGCAGCAATGGAAGTTACAACAGTCGGAAATTCCCCGTCCGCTCGAAACGCTTGCTCCGCGATCTGCGCCGACGGTCCGGCAGTTCGTCCATTACTCATCCCTTCTCCGATGAGCGAGTCCCGAGTAGCCGACCGCAACATATAAATTGCAATCGCGGTGCGGACTCCAGGAGATTATTATTCCGACGGAGCGAACTCTCTTCCCTAAGCCGATCCCTCGGCTTCAGCTGAGGGAGGCTTCGTGCCTGCCTCAGCTGGACCACCCGAAATTAACCCGGGCCTTCAGCCGATTCGCGGACCAGAAGAACTCGAGCCAAAAACTCGACTCTACCAGGTACCTGTTGCCATCTCGATGAACACAGCTCTGGGATATCGGACTGTGTTAAACCGGAATGTTTGTATCTTTTTAAACACTGAAACATTTGACTCCGCACCGTTCAGTTCTGGTTTATCGGAGTGAATTGGCTGCGGGTTGGTATTTTGCTAGGCTTGTCCTAGTCGCTTGCGTGTGAATTAATTCAGATCTGGAATATCGGAATGAATTGTTTCGCATCGTTTGTGATTCCGGCAACACAGAGAAATTATTAAATTTCACTTGGAGCGCGGATGGATATCGGCGTTCGCCATATGAAATTGTTTCACCGCTAACGAAGGCAGATGGAATATCCAACAGCCCCGAAGGCTCAAAATGCGATCAGGCAAAATTCCCGTAAAATATTAACGTGCCAGCTAATGTTTAGCTAAAATATTAACATACTTTCAAGTATTTTGTTACCGAAATTAGATTTTAGACTGAGGCCCGTATCGCATTTCACGAGGATATAAACGACTCCGATAAATTTAGCAAAATTCCGAACTTACCTTGTCGAAGAATAATTCGTACATTAACCTTGACACGCGTAGACGTGCAGATACAGCCGGTTGGAATTTGAGCTGCGGTTGAGGTCAAGTTATCATCTGGGTTTTCTCAAGTACACCTACGTGCACGAGCACCCACGTAAAGTCACTAACATATATCTGCGATCAGTTACCTTTGTAATTGAAATAAATTAACGATCGATCCGTTTATTTACACCGACACTAGCTGTCATTTGTTATTTTTAATTTGTTTTGGTGTTACAGTTTTACCAACATTGAAACCAATCGACCGCTCGGCCCAACGACTGCCCATAGTGAACATCGCCGTCCTATGCCGATGTAACTGAGGTGGCCTACCGCTGTAAGGGCCAATAAAAGACCGGAACCGAATACAAAAATAACTTGTATATAATTTAGTAAAAAATTTATTTTTATTTTATGACATGTACATAGAAAAGAATAAATATATCTTCTGTTAAGTCTTGTTCCTTTGAATCAGTCAAAGTATAAGTAAACCGAATCCTGGGCCAAACAGAAACTACCATTAATAAGGGCATAACGTATTATTGCTACCGTTTACTTTACTAAAATAAATATAAACAGGCAGTGTTACTTTATATTAAGGTGTTGAACAGTTATTACCGCCTTGAAGGGAATTTTTAGTCTTTGTGGTCAACCTTGATTGTTGTAACGTAGTTCCTTTGCGTAAATTTAAAGTTGTAACCGTTTTTAAACCAGTTATATCGTTTGCTGTCAAATTTACCGCCTGTGTTTAGTTTAAACGTTGCGCAATTAACCTCACTAACATTTTCGAGTATTTTTAACCATAACGAGTAATTCTTTTAATGTTCCTTGTCACCTACATATTTTTCTACATTAATATAGTGCATTTTTAAATATTTATGTTTTTAATTAATTGATTGAAGATGTTTGCATGTGTATTTTGGTGTATTTTTCCTATGTACAGGGATTCAGACGGCTATAAGCAAATGCAAGTAAAGATAAGTTTGACCCGGCTGTTGCGTTCGCAGCGCAGGCATTGCCCAGTTAAAATTAGAAAGGTTGGCCATTTTTTTCCACATTCCGAATGAGGTCACCTGTGTAGTTTTTTTCGATTTAGACAGAAAGTGGTGGCGCTTAGCAAGTAACATCTGCATGTCGTTTACCGGATCGTAGCCGTAATCTTCTCCACTGCAGCTTAGCCGGCAACCTTTGCTGTAGCCCATCGTAACGGGATTGGGGCAACGGATCTGTGTAATTTTCCCGATTTTGTACGTAACAATTTGACGCCTCGTCGTAATGTAGTTTTTATGGGTAACAAACTGGCGTTTTGTCGTAAAAAGCATGTTTAGGCTGTAAAAAACTGGCATGCCAACGTGGTGTCATGTTTTTTGTCATGAAGTCGATTTTAGGCTGTAACAAATATGTCCAATAATGCTACACACTGAGGAAATAATTCCACCCAATAACTTGAAATGCAATAATTACGACACCAGGCGGAAGGAAAAGCAAAACCACCGCGTAGTATTGTTTATTTTCAAAATAACAGCAACCGCATACCAAAGGTGGAGGAGGATTGCATACTGTCCGTATTCAAGCTCTAAAAGTATTTCTGATAATATAACTTATGTAATTTCGCACCGGAATACACATTCCAATCCATCATATTTACAATTTAATTATGTTTAATATTCTAACTATGTTTTACGTCAAACAAACAGATTACTCTACTCAAAAAGGAATAAATCTCCACTTGGTGATTTATTACATATGTCCTGGATAAGCATTACAGTTTTGTTAACATTCGTATGCAAATGCATAGTTAGTTCTCTGAAATATTTGCCGCTTAATACAACGCAGTGGATCTGATAACAGGGACTCCCGGAAGGACATTAATCATGAGCAAAAGTAATAGCGGCAACTTTAATCGCCAATATCCGAATCTAGTAAACGTTTTCTCTGAAACTAAAAACAATTTATCTAGTACAAACGTGTAATATTATCAACTACCAATGTATCATAGCTTCTTACATTAATTTGCATGTCCTGTTAAATCGCTTGGAAACTCCAGAGCACACAGAAGCAAAAAGCCGATTCGAAGCTATTACGAGACAACGGTTCTTACCATAAACATGTAGTAGTCTTACTAAACTATTGGTGCAAAAAAGAAACAATTTCTTATTCTCAAAAAAAGGTAATGAAAAAACAGTTGACAACAAAAGGCTTAAACAATTATGTTCAGCAAATAAATTTAATAAATAAAAATATTTAACCATTCATACTGCCTTTCATGAACTTCGGCTTTGAAATCCGAGTGTTCACACGGATATTTAACGAGATCTCCACTAAGTAGCAGTAGGATTATGAACGGATTACTAGCATAAGTTCTAATTAATACGGCGATCATTTACTGGTTCCATATATTATAGCATTAAAGAGGGCGTTTATTCTTATTGGCTATTATAATTTGCAATAATAGAATTAATTAATCCTGAATAAAAATGCAAATTGGTAACTAACTAGAAAACAAATTTTAGTAATAAACACCACACACTTGTTTTTAATAACATGCAAAATGTTGTTTTACCCAAATTTTAATTATAATCCGAGAAATATCCTAAAGGACTTGAATAAGTACTTACAAACAAGTTCAATTATCTTCAGCTAAGGAAACAAAGGGCGATTTCGGATCCACCGAGTATTTAAATTTAATTTAAATTTGCTTTAGTAAGTCCATAATTACTTTAGATAAATTACAGTCCGAATTTGTTTTTGGAAACCTTATTAAACGTCATGAATGTAAATTGTACCCTTGGAATCCAGAACTTGCTTGTCGCATAAGTAATAAACGCCGTACTAAATAATACGTCTAGGAGGATAACATGGAAAATGAAGACAATTCACCTACTTTAAATGAAAAAAGAAAAGTAGAATATATTGGAGAAGCGTTTGGGTGTAAGATTATTCAAATCCAATAAAGAATTATGTGAAAGGGGATAACCTTAAGGTTTTAGCGGAAAGGACTTGTTTTTGGACGCTTGTAAGAAGGGATCAGATTTAAATGATATTTTTATGAAAATGAGTGCGAGGTGATCGTGTAAATAAAAATTCAGTACTTTGAATCACAAAGTCGTTTCTGTGTTTAAATTTTACATTAATTTGGGTTAACTATTTATGCCAAACTAACATCAACAATGAAACCACACAATAAAAAATAACTATGTAGTTGAGCTTGGTTATTCCCAGTAAATAACCCGCTCAGAATATTACACTTGTGATTGCGCATCGGGTGGATACATAAAATGTAAAAACAGAAAAATATGCATTAAGAATGGTCCTGTAACTTTCTCAAGTGTTTTTCCAATTTCGCAATATTTGTTTAATTCATTTGCAAATTACCATGTTTGTAGATTCCATAACTTATGTTATTCCAAATATAGCAAATCACCTTAAACGCCTGTTCATGGAGCATGTTGTCTTGCCCAATTTTTAGTGTATTTAAGAAACTTAAAATTCGTACTTTCTCTGTTTTGAGAAACTTGCACACACAACTTTTCCTTTGAAGAATGTCTAGTTCTCCATTTCTATGAAGGCGTAGGCTGTAAGATTTCAAAAGGAAGTCATTCCATAAAGCTTTGGTAATTCGACGTCGGGTTGGAAGGCTGATTAAATATCTCAATGCGTGTGGTTGTATAATAACGCTCCTTGATTAAATGCGTCGATTGGTATTTATCTAGCAATAGAAATCACTTCGAGGCCGATCAAGACCTAAGGTAGGTCTATCGTGGTTGAATTGAATTGTAGGCTCCTCTCCTTGAGTTGTATTGGCCCCTCTCTCAGCTCGTAAGGCGAATGATTTTTGGGGAACCACGACTCCTGTTGTTGTTTTGGGAACGTCGTAGAAGCCATACACCGGGTCTAGTATCTGAAACTGCTTGTCTTACCTGGTTTCTACGACCTTTCGACGCTGATGATCCAGAGTTAGAGATCAGATTATTTCAACCTATGGAGTACCTGATGTTGCAACTTCCGATGCGTCCAGTTGTACGCGTCTATCCCGCCGAATCGCATCAGTTATGAGAAGTTACTTTTTATAAATTATATATTCATTTTAATTCTAGAACTATTAGCCAACTTTGTTGGTTCTCAACTTCACTTGTTTGATAATTTTACTGTCTAGTAGGCATGTGTTTACTAGTTTCATTTGTTTAGCATATTTTTCAGATCCTTGTCAAAATAGTAGATGGTTCGAAACTTCATGATAGCGCACTATCTGGCGGTAAGCGAAGGCTTTTTAAAGATTAGGCTTATACGAGAGAAAAACCCTCAACAGTAAGCGGAATTTGATTAAAGTGCTGGTTATACTAAAGTTGGTATTGTAGAAAACGGCTACTGGCGCCCGTTCTGTTTCTGTTTAGTAGTTATAAGAACTATTTTTAAAATACGACTGGCGACCACAAATTGCTGAGACTATCGAGCTAGATTACAATATAAACCTATCCAAAAAGTAGTAAAAAATGGGACATTCTATTATATTACAATATTAATATGTGTTTTCGTACGATAGAAATTTCAATAAATTATAGATTTTCAAATAAACTATGAAACCACATTTTTTATGCATAACCAATATTTATTCAAATTTGAATAGTGCGTGTATCTCACTTGTAATGTGCTTCTTATACACGGTAATTGTGATGAAATAACGTTAGTTGGCGCGGAAATTTTTGTTATAAATACACTTTTAGAAGTTCTATTTAGGTTTTTAGGAGGAGCGCACTTTTCTTAGTTGTGTCTGTTTACCATACTTGATGCACAAAACAAGAAGTTAGTATCGTTTTAGGTCTTTTTTAAATGCGTTCATATTTGGAGCAGAACCTCATTTTTAAACGCAAAATGTCTACTTCAATCCACAGAACTTAGTCCTCTGCCCTACTGTCCATGAATGTATAACAGCGTTATGCGCGTACATAAATTCTATCAAATGCCTTGTGCACTTCCTACTGCAATATCATTTGTACGTCAACTACGAAAAGTAGTTAAATTAATAGTTAAGAGAAGTACTTACTGTACTTGTCGCACATTGTAAACAAATATCATATAGCATTTTGTTTGACGTTGAAGCGGAAACTTAACCTGGCTCACCTGAGCGTGTTCCGGTTAGCATTTCAACACACAGCGGATTTGAAGGCACCTGAGTGAAAGTAGTACGCGTTAAAAATGTGTTTGCACAGGCGTTTTGATTCGGAGAAAGAAGTAAAGACCGGGCGAGTAAGTTTTAGAAGGCGCGTCCCAACGCCAATTGAAAACGAGCGTTCGTGAGTTTCATGTGGAACTGCGAGAGCACAGAAGCGTTATAATAGCTGCTGTTAACTTCGTGAAAAAACATGCTTGGAGGCATTGCAGTTGAGATATTTGAAACCAGAAAGCCAATAAAGGCAGTGGTCTCATCACCGAGTGTCGCAATAGGGAAGGCATCACCGAAAAGGCCTGCGAGAGTCAAATGCAGGTGGTGAAGCAGTCGTAATTTATCAATCATTCCAGGTGGGTGGTCCACATCAAATTAAATTATTTGCAAGCGGCCATTGCAGCAGGAGCAGAGACTCGGTAATTCATTGCGCTTTAAAGTACGTAGTCGTAGGTTTTCTAGTATCCGGTGCGTTCTGCGCCTGAACATACGTGCAGTAGACTGTTAACGCAAAGGTCTTGTTTGAAGCAGCTGTCGGGGTGATTTAATATTACTGTAAATTGAGATAAATAAAATGAGAAAGATCTCACTGCTGTCGAGCTAGCTGTCAAAGAGCAAAATCAAAAGTAATTCATAAAAGTATAGGGGCCAGAACAGCACCATTACTAAATTTTAGTGAAAACTAAAAAATTGGAGAAAACGTTTGTAACGTACAACAGAGTTATCAAAAAAATGCTATTAGGTAATAGAAAAATGTATATTTAAATAATTGGGGGTTATTAGAATTACGGTAATTCCGGCCTTGGTGGGCTAGCCGCGTTTTCCGCTACAGTCGAGGCCACAGCTAAATGCGGACCGCGACTGCCGGCCCGGGCATTTCTGTTTCGCTTAGGTGACGCCCCAGCCTTCTGAAGTAATGCGAAAACGGGGCTAATGATAGAGGCTAGGCACAAAAAAGGATAAAGCTAGTTATTATTGGCTATGCAATGTAATATAGCATAACTGATAGTAGTTGTGTAGTAACTACACCTGATTTATATACTGTAGTGGTAGCATCTTAAGACTGCCAATTATCTATAAAAGTATTCCTAGGTATGAAATAATTTTTGAAAGAAGAAATTAACTAGTAAATAAAAAGTACAAGGGTGGATTTATGTAGTAAAATAACAACGTAAATATTTGAGATTGGTTTAATGAATGAGAGATTGGATATGGGTACTGTTAAATGGTGAATATTTTATCAGAAAGGTTATAGCATGTCACTTGATTTAGTTGGGATAGTTGTTTAGTAATATCAGAGTTTAGATCATAATTTATATTAAATGAGAATCTGACTAAGCTAAAAGATAGCTTGAATTAAAGTGAAAGGTAGACTCAAATGATTATTTGAAAAAAGTTAATTATAAAATGTATGTATACAGAAATGTATCCAGAAGTGTTATCTTGTAAAAAAGTTTGGTATAATAATTATTGCTAGGGAAATTTTAGAGACTAAAAATAACAACAATATTTTTTCCATAAATGTAACATGTATTTTTTGTAAAAGTAAATTTAAATAATAAAAACCCCTTTAATAAAGTGATGTTTGCTGTCTGGTTGATGTATTGAAAGGTGTATTTAATAAAAATTAATGAAACGAAGATAAAACGAACTTTAAAAACTATCTGAATAATAAATAAGGTTACAAATGGTACAAAGAAGAATGAGAACAGCTAAGAACAATAAAATAGTCTTCAGGGAATAACAAAATCTGCAGAGGATTTGGATAAACTGCTTAAAAGTCACTATTAGGTATCCTGTTTGATTTGGAACTTCATGTGAGTTGCTATCAGGTGAATACATTTACAATTAAGCTGAAATTAGATGCACACTGCATGTGAATATATTGTTGGACTTGGACGAGCTTGTAATCAAATGGATTTCTGCATCTGAGTTGGATTTTGACTTGGGTTGCATCAATGTTCTTGTGGAACGTCTGAATTTTCCTGTAATATTTGGATAGAGAGTATTGGTGTTGCTGTTGGAAGTAAAGTAATTCCTAAACACTGGGAGCTTACATTGGAAGTAAAGGAAGTTTGGATTGCTGATAGCTTGGTGGCTGTTACAAGGAGGGCGATTCCTGTAGACTGAGATTTTTGCAGCGGTGGTGTCTAGATTGGAACTGTACGGGAAGTGATCAACAACAGCAGCTGTTGCAGGGAGCCGTATTTAAATGAGGTTTCGAGAGAATCAGGAGACGGACTGCTTGTGTTGATTCGACTGACATGCTATGTGAAGTGCTTCAGTAAGCTTATATGTGAGGTATATGTCAAAAAAAATTTTAAGAAAATAAGTCCTTAATAGTGAGTGAATTACATATTTGAAAGAACTACTTACTTTAATAGATATTTGAAATAATAAAATATGTGTAACAGATTTTTGACTTTGACAGTTGTAGAAATGTAATATTTTTAAGTAATTTTTATTGTACTAATCAACTATCACAAATAGTGATTTGATAATGCATGGACCTAACTTGAGTTGAGAGTAGTCGTTCTCATAGAGCTAGCAAAAGAGAAATAAACTAAAATAGAAAATTTATAAAAGGGCATATATCTTACATTAGCTTGTCTAAACAAAAATTTATTTCAATACAACAATAATACCATACAAGCTTAAACAGTTCTTTGATCGACCCGAGTTAATTAGATTGACTAAACTAAACAGCACCGTAATGTGTACAGAAAAACAATACCAAGGGCATTATGAAGCTGTTTAATCCTGCCCGAGGGTATAAACATCAATTAATGCCGGTGGTGCATAAAATTGTATGTCCTACTAGTTTTTCCCAATAACATATTTATGGATTAGTAAGCTTATATTAGATGATTAATTATTGCTACGAATCGATCGACGCGTCGAGGTTCGTGATTGGACAGAAACTTGACGCTAACGATGGGCGGACGTTATGAACTACAATGCCCATTCATAATGCCTCGGTTGTTCTGGACGTTGTTATACGTTCCGTATCACAAGCATAAATAACAAAGTACTAGTAAGACATAAAAATAATAAAAATAAAAGTACTAGCAAGACATAAAAATAATCTTTACTGGATTACTAAAAGCAAACAAAGCGATCACTTTTATCACAACCTATTTGACACAGCTACAATTATCCTACAAGATCGACTACTGGTGAAAGACTGACTCGGGCACCCACAGAGATTTATCCTAAAAGACCTACGATCCGAATACCTAAAAGATTGAGCAATTTCCATCTCTCAAATTTACTTGGAGAATTACTTGCTACATGATGAATTTTATACGTTCTATTCTAGTCTGACATTTGTGGATTCCTAGAGGCTTTGTGTTAATACTAAATACTGTAGTGCTGATCACAGAAGACTACATTACCACTAGAGTTTGGACAGCTTTTGGACTTCCTGTTCGATTATTTTATCTGTATTTATCGCTATCTGTAAAGGATTGCTATTTAGGTAAAAGCATTAGCAAAATAATATAAATATGTAACATACATATAATCCATATAACACCAAAATTCAAGAAATTAGACATCCGGGAAGTGAGAAAACAACATGCTCATGTTTCTTATGCAATCTTTGCATGGTGGCAGTACGGTTCGTTCGTAAGTAAACAAAATGGTGTATCATTTCTACTTCCTAGTTTCACAAAAGGTTTGGATATAAAATTGTTTTACTAACACTCCATGTCGTCTGCAATATGTATCTCGGTTTAGGGAATCTTGAAAATAATGTATTTGAACCAGATTGGTAGCCGTGGCATAAATTCATTCATAATGTATCTAGGGCCTTTATGCAGCCCACATTTTTATTGCAGATTAAGATGCTGTGGGTTTTTTGTTCCATATACTGCGTAGACACTAAGCTTTTATTTTTGTTTTGTTAAAAACCTTATTATTTTTAAATAATTGTTAATATATTAAGTTAAACAGCCTCCGAGTTTTATTGAATCGGGCTATCGTTAATAAATGATCATGGCTGGTTTGCTTATTATCTGCCCCAATAAAACCGCCTTATACATCGCTGCCCAAATATGGACCGAAATTCACAGGTAGGTTTTATCACAAAGTTATAAAAATTCTTAGCGACTGTACAATTGCCTTTACGTCTCTTCTTTTTGATTCACTTGTCATCATCATTATTGGCACCCCAGCCTTTTATGGATCATCTTCCGCCATTGGTTTCGACTTCTTGCTTACCCTCGTATCCCAATACTTCTTAAGTCTTTTTCGATAGCGTCCATATATCTAGCTTTTGGTCGCCCTACTGATCTCTTGACTTGTGGGATAGTATTTAACACTCGTTTTACAGGCTCTTCTTCATCCTTCCGCTCTACATGTCCTATCCATTGCAGCCTCCCAATTCTAATTGTAGACATTATGTCACGTTCATCAAATTTCCGGAATAGCTGGAAATTATAGTATCTACGGCAATTTCCGTTTTCGTCCACTGCCCCATATATGGTTGTTAAGACTTTCTGCTCAAAGATGGATAGAGCGTTTTCATCCCGTTTGTTTAGTCCAGGTCTCAGCTCCATATGTGAGGACCGGTCTAATGAGGGTTTTATACATTTTAATTTTGGTCGATCTTGAGAGGTTTTTAGATTATAGTTGTTTTTTTTAATACTTAATAGCATCTGTTTGCCAGTACTATGCGTCTTTGTATTTCCTCACTGATACTATTATCTCAGTTTACTTATGAGCGTAAATAGATGAATTTTGTCACACTTTCGAAGTTGTGTTCTCCTATAGTTAGATTCTGCCGTACTCTTGCTCGCTTATTTTCATTAGTTACAGCCATGCATTTAGTTTTTGTTCCATATATTCCTAATCTCATTTTTGCGGCGGCTTTCTCCAGTGCTATGAAGGCTTCTTTCATATATACTACGCTTCTCCCAATAACCTTCTATGTCATCTGCATAGACAAGTATTTGGACAGATTTGTTAAATATTGTACCTCGTGTATTAACTTTGTAATCTCTCACAGTTTTTTCAAGGGCGATATTGAAGAATAGACAAGATAATTCAGCCCTTTGTCGAAGACCTTTATTTTTAGTAAAGGGACAGGACATACCCCATTGTATCCTAAATCTACATTCTAGTCGTCTCATTGTTAGCCGGGTCGGTGTAATCAAATGTCGGGGGAAATAATAATAATAAATTCTTTTTATTTTTAAAGTTCAGCCGTTCTTCCACTTAACCATCAAACTCTTCCATGGCCTTATACTGTTCTTTTATATCAATGCTGTCGTATGAATAGATGGTGTGTGTCTATGTTATGCTCATGTGTATCTGCCTTAGTGTGCATAGTTGGTCTGTCATTGATTTATTTTAATGGAATCCGCATTGATATTTTCTGATTATTCTATTTGTCAGAGGCTTCAGTAGTGTATATAGTAGGTAAGGAAATATTTTGTATATCACATTAAGCAATGTGATTGCTCGATAGTTTTGTCCCCTTTTTTATGAATGTGACAAATTATTCCAGCATTGCATTCATCTGTAAATATAACCTGTTCCCATACATAATATTTTTTATCCGCAAACGTCACAAAAGTGACCACTTGTGTCTTTATTGACAAGGTAAAAGTGTCACTTGATCTGCCTAAGCAGATAAAATAGCGACTTTTGCGTACTTTATCTGCCTAAGCACACAAAATCGTTGCTCTCTTTCTTTCTTTCTATTGTTACGTTCTTAACGTTCGGGCTATTTAAAATTATACGACAAACATGGGTTCAAACATTTATTTACACAATGAATTATTATGATTATCGTTATTCACAAGCACACGAGAATTATCAAGCAGATTACAAATTAATACAGGCGCTAACGAACTATCGATACATTTATTTCTATTACATACGGATTAACACATTCATTTATATCACTCTTAAACACTAACGATTATATATGATTGTTTATTTCTATTAGTTATATGTACACGCGGTTATTTATATGGGGGCTTCTAACAAGCCTCGACGTGAGTTCGAACTGCCCGGAGAATTCATTCAGAACTGGTCTGTGGGTGAACTCCGCCCGCTTATATATCGCGCCCGTAAATTCTTCCAGAAGTCTCCAGATAGTCTCGATATTCACTAGAAACTCCAGACGGAAGCATGACGCATTTGACCTCGGGCCCGTTCTCGGGGCATCCGTTCGAAGTGACTCATCGCGCACACCTGCTTCTAGATCGATCTGGAAGTCGTTCTCGCATTCGTTACACTATGTTTGTTTGCTATCTCCTCCGAAGATACTAGACCGATTAAATTGTAAGATGGCTTAAAATTTTGCTAATTTTTAGACTTAGATCGTAGGCCGGTTTTTATTTTCAAAAAGAGTACGAAAAAGTTTTACCTTTAAGCAGAGCGGAGCATCTGTCGCCGTGGGTTATGGTGTGACAGCTGCTGTGGCCGTGTGCTATTAGCTCGGGTGATTCAGTATGTTCATATATCATTACAGTAGCGCGTTATTTGAACAACAGAGGTTGGCGCAGGGGTACAGTGCTCGCCTGTCACGCGGGTGGCCTGGGTTCGATTCCCGGCCGATGCATCTTTTTTTTTAAATTTATATTAATGAAATTTACCTGAATACGTTTGCGGTTAAAATAGTATATGTTATTCGGAGTAAAAGTGACTTTATGTGGCTTAGCTAATTTATTTGCCTCACTAACGTTCGGCTAAATAAACTTCAGCTTCGCCACATACAGTATCACTTTTACTCCTAATAACATAATCTACTATATGTATGATTCTGATTAACTGGTTGCTATCATTTTTGTACAGTTCTGCTGGTAGGCCATCTGTACCAGGCGATTTATTGTTGCGCAGTCATTTTATTGCACTTTCTACCTCTTCTAGTGTTGGGTGGTTCAGTTTTTCTTGTCCTCCATTATTTTCGAAGTCTCCTTGGTTTTCCGTACTTCTGTCTTGATGGTTTTCTTTATTCTCATTCAACTGTTCCTCCTAGTACATTACCTATCTATTAAGTATGTCTTCTTTGGGGCTGAGTATGTGGTTATGTTTATCTCTGCACATCGTTGCTCTGGGTAAGAATTCCTTCCGCATAGTATTTACTTTTCTGTACATTTTCCGTGTTTTATTTTGGTTGTTCAGTTGTTCTATTACCTCTAGTTGTTTTTCGTTATGTGCTCTTTCTTACGTTTGTGTATTCTCTTTTCCTCTTTTCTTAGTCCTTGGTATTCTTCGTAACCGTTCCTGGTTCTCTGTGTTCTTTGCATCTTTCTGTATGCGGAATTCTTCCTGTTTGTCGCCTCGGCACGCTCTTTGTCAAACCAATTGTCATTTACTTTCCTTCGCTGGTTTACGTTTCTTCAATAGTTTTTTTTATTATCTCTATAAATCTTGTTCATGAGTCTTGTCCGTTAGTTCCTTCATGCGGCATGGTCTTTGTTAGGTTTTTATCCAAAGTATATTGGTATTCCATTAGTATTGTGTCGTCTTTCAATTTATATATGTTTTATTTGTTATTTTTGGACCCTGTTTTTTTTCTTGCATAGATATTCTAGCTCGTAACTTCGCCATTACTAAGTAGTGGTCCGAGTCGATGTTTGCCCCTCGGAACGACCTTACGTCTATTATACCTGTCGCATGGCGTGGGTCAATTAGCATGTGATCCTGCTGGCTTTTGGTGGTGCCATCAGGGGATGTCCATGTTTCTTTGTGTATGTGCTTATGTTCGAAGTACGTATTTATCCCTTGTCATATTGAGCGACGCGGCAAAGTTGATTAGGAACTTTCCATTTTCATTGCTAGTTGCATGGAGACTCTGTTTGTCAATATTTGGTCGATATATTGCCTCACCGCATATTTTAGCATTCATATCCCCTAGAATGACTTTGATGTCTCGTTTTGGACATTTCTTGAATACATCATCTAGCAGGTCATAGAACTCTTCCTTCACTTCATCAGGATTCTCATTAGTCAGTGCATGTGCATTGATAAAACTGTAGTTAAAGAATTTTCCTTTCATTCTGAATGTGCATATTTTTGGGTTTACTGCCTGTAAGTCTATTATCAAATGCTTCACTTTTTTTTGTAACAGTGAATTCTGTCCGAAATGTGTGATCTTTTTTGTTGCAGCTATAATAATTAAATTATGCCTTTGCCTACCCATCTAGCTTCTTGTATAGCTGTGATGTCCACCTTATATTTGTCTTGGACTGCGATGAGTTCTTGTAATGCGCGGCTTTTATATATTGTTCATACATTCCATGTGAATATCCATATATCATTGCAGGGTCGTCGTCGTGGTTTCCGTTTGGCTTTTGATTCTTGAGGTTTGGTAACAATAGTTTTTCCAGAGTGGGGTTGTTGGCCTCATTCTCCAATCCGTTTAGTCGCCTCTTACGACAAGCAACTGTGGGTCTGTTTTAACCCCAACCCACAGGGGGATCCACAGCGAATTTCGTTGACTAAGGTTGCGAAGTCTATGCTTCAATGATAAAGCTGCGACTGGAAACTTTGTGCATACAGATTTTACTGCAGTAGCCTGCAGAGTTACAACATATGTGAAAGTTACGACGCATCCCAAATTTTTGCTGTGACGTAAACGTTCGTGACTATTGCTCAACCCATATGCTGATACTTGTGAGTTTACATTACCGTTCTGTATAACTTAGTACTGTTCTAAACCCAGTTCGCATTTTTAACATTTTAAAAGTAAATTCAGTTACGTAATTTATCAGGCAACCAACATACAGAGGCGTAGAATATTATTTTGTAAAGGCAACCAGCTGCTTGTTGTTGCTGTGTAATCTATTTAATTAAATCTTATATTTGTTATGTTTATTCTTTGACTAGAAGTTACAAAATAACTGGTCATTAGGTTACAACATATAGTTTCACTATTAGCAGTAGCAACTAGCTAAACTTTTTACGTGTATCTAATGGTATTGATCGAAACTGATGCTTTTCTGAATGATGTCATTTTTGACAGTGGTTTATTATGAGATGTTTTATCGGACCTTTTCCACTGTCTTGGGTGTTTATCACACGACGTTTCGCGAGTTTTTGATCTACTCCGGTCCTCAGGTGGATGAACTCCTGAGTAGTCCTGAGAAGGACTGATTTTTATACGTCTTTTCACGTACACTATGGGTTTTAACCCGGGACCACTGATCGCTGTGATTACGAGTATGTCACTCTCACCACTAGGCCACCAGCACGGTTATATATTTTAGTTATGAACTTATACATATGTTACCGCTGTATGCCCAGTAGTCTATGCCCAGTAGACTATTTCTGTAATTATCTGCGCAGTAGTGGCATCCAAATGGGCTTTATTTCTGCGCAAGCCTGGCTTATTGGTTTTTCTGACAGCGCTTCTTTGCAGCTTCTTTCAGCTTCCTACGGAACCTGTTTCCTTCTTAAGCTACAACTGATGCGTTATCCCACTGTATATGGTGGTCTTCGTTCCAGACGTGTTCTGCGATCTTGGATCTTTGTAATATATTTGCGATGTTCCGATAATCTCACTCGTTTTGTTTCCGCTATGTATTGTCTTTCACAATCGCACGGTACGCTGTAGATACAGTTCTTTGAACTCTGATCTTATATCTGAGGCTTGGTATGCGTCATCATGCCTCTCAGAATTGTTGTGGACTTGAAGGCAGTTCTTATAGCCCGGCCGCCAAATAAAAAACTCAAAAATATCGTATTAAGTTTTTTTTCTTAATGTAATTTTTTCATCAGGTAGTCTTTTTAACATATCTGACTGATGACAAATTGTCACCTTTGGCCAACTGAAGATATACATTATTTTCAATAATATTGAAAAGTTAGTGAAATCGTGAATACGGATATTTGAATATTAAATGTTTAAATCGGCAATGGGAATTGAAAAACTGTTTAAAAAGGACAATTTACGTTTTTAATATATAAAACAATATTTTATTCTGGATATAAAGCAGAAATTTAATGAAAATCAAATGGAGAACGTAAGGTTAAAGCTTAAAAACTATAGAAATATTGTCCGAACACAATGGAATAATCAAGATCATAGTAGTCATCCTGGTTGCATCCTGATCTTCATCCTGATCTTCATCCTGGTCTTCACCCTCCTCTTCATCATTATCTTCTTCAACATCAGCAGCATGTGTTAAGTCATTACAACAACCATTCGTACTGCGTAAGCAGCACTTTTGCAGCCATACCTTATAGTCTTGCATGGAATGTTGCTTTTACAAGAGCATTTAATCAGTTCCAGAATGTCAGGAGGTGCAACTTCTGTGTTTTCCGGTAAAGTTACGGGCATTAAGCAGCTTGAATTTTTATTCTTATTGATGACTTTAGTCTTTCCAATGCCATAACACATAGCAGTTGTATCACATTCGCTAATAGCATGAGTAGATATTTTCTTCAAGTTATAATAGTACAGAAGTAGCAAGGAAACATCAGTGTCATATGATATCACAATTACTTGTTCATGTTCATCAGCAGCTTCCTCGATTGCTTGTCGAACAAGGATCGTGTCAGCTTCCTCATGTGTTGTTCTTAGGTTTTGCCTTGGTTTTATAAAGCTCATACCGCTCTGCGTCTGCACCCGTCAAGACTAATTTCTATTTGTACGCATAATCTGCATTGTATGTGAAATCATTGACAATGCTGCAGCATATGAGATTTATTAATCTCTTCTTGTTTACTGTTGTGCTCATAACAACCTTGCGAGAAGGCAGTGGTGTTGTAAGTGTAAGTTTGGAAACTCTGCTGATTCCTGTGGCTCTCCGTGTTCTAGTGCAATCTTTGGTGCTATACTGCTGATAGCGATCAAACACAAGGAGCACAGTTCCAAGTTGTAAATGTTTGCTTATCGTTTTAACTTCTTTTATCTAATCTTCCACGGTACGTTTTTCCGACCAATGCACACACCGCAAAAGTTCTGACCTATCAATAATGATGACTATCTTCACTATTTAGTTCTGTTTGTGACTGAAGATGTAACTTGACGAAGTCTCTTCATATTAAATTTAGACTAAAATATTCTCATGCCACCTGAATCGAACATTGACGAGGGTACAGGTGAAAGTTCATGGGAAAGAACACGTTTGATATTCACTTTTAGTAAACTAGCCTGCAGTCCTATAATTCGGTAGTAAATGAGGCTTGTATCAAATATCATCCATCAGGAAATTTTCTATATTTTTCTAGTTCACAATTTTCGCCACAGAAAATGCAGTATTCCTTAAAAAGAAATTTGTATTTCCGATCTGCGTTGTATCTTCAAATTTGAGATACTGGCCTCTCGACCAGTAAATCCTGTTTGAGATCTTGATCTTTTCACATGAGTTTTAGATGTGTATTTAGATACGCAGCTTTTATGACACTGCATTATATCGTCCCCATCGTCACTAATTTCCTCTTCAAGTTCTATGTATCCGTTGTCGCGATAGTCTTTACTGCACCTTATAATTGTTTGTATGCGCTGAGTACCAGCCACTGTAAGTTTTTCATTGCGATTGCTACAAAGCAAAATTCCACTCAATATAGCATTTGTCTCTCATTTTTCATTTAATGATTTTACTGCAACAACAGAAACCAAAAATCACAACAATTCCCTTTATATTTGTATATTTTCTGGTAATTTACATATCTCACTATAATATGAAATGCCCAAAGGTGACAAAGTGCCATCATGCATTTTCTTGTAGTTAATCATGTCCTAAAACATATTCATAAATCAAAATAACTTAGTAATACATTTTTTACTTACGCAAAAATTTTCATTTGGCGGTCAGACTATTATGTTGAATCTGTTTTCGATTCTTCTCAGTTTGTCAGGAACTCCTCGGATGTATGGTATTAGTCCGTGGTTGTCGGTTCCGTTTTCTCATCCTTTGCCGGTGTTGTATTTCTGTCCATTTCTTTAAGCGTAGGGACTAAACTACGCGGTAACGACTAGGTATATTCCGAACTTCGACCTCATGACCGCCGTTGAGGAAACAGCAGCACCCCTAAAGCCAGAAGAGGTAGAGGAGTATCGATGGAGAGCAAGAGAAGCCCTTAAGCCATCAAGGAGAAATAAACCTAATGTCACCAGAGCGGAGATTAGAGCGATCAAAGTTCTCAAAAACGAAGCTGCATTCAAGATACTATCTGCAGACAAAGGCAATGCAACAGTGGCGCTGGTTATCTAGTGGTAAGAGTGACAGATTTGTAATCACAGCGATCAGTGGTCCCGGGTTCAAACCCCGGGGTAGGCAGGAGTGTACGTGAAACGATAACAAAAATTCAGTTCTTCTTAGGACTAATCAGGAGTTCTTTCACCTGAGGACGAGAGTAGATAAAAAATTCCAGAAACGTCGTGTAATAAACACCCAAGACAGTGGAGAAAGTCCGATAAAACATCTCATAATGCTTTTTTATTTAAATGTATAAAGTAAAATTGTACTTCAAAGTTGCGGTTATGAATAATATAGAGTGCCATTGAATTCATAATGATCAGTGTTGTGGATGATCTAAATTACATCACGATAATTATTCCACATCAAAAGGCACATTAGATCTGGCAGACGTTAATGAAAAGCAAACCCGGTGAAATGCTGAAGTTAAATTAGGAAATGTAATTTCAGATAAGGTACTTACAAGAAGACTTGTTGAAATGGAGAACACAGTCAAGTCACCTCTTGTTTTGTATTGTAAATATTCAGTCGAATTACCAAGCCTCAATAGAAATGTACTTGTAAGACGAGAGATTCCCCATCCTTAATTAAGTTTGCCACAACTACTAGTGTGCACGAGATGTTTTGTTTTTTTGCAAAATATTAATTCCATGCTTTATTGTTTTTGCGTTAGTTATCAACTGTCCGGATAATATTGAAGCTAGCATTTATATTTTAGCTTCGATAGAACAGTCGTTAAAAATCGCAATCCCGACTAATTTGGGCATAGCACAAAGAGCTTTTAGTTATTTAATGTGCGCCATCCAGCCTTTATACGGATTAAAATTAAAATCCGTCCGTGTCCATAGCGCAAATTAATGAAATTGTTGCTTTCAAATTTATGCCTGATTCTCATGTATCGAACGGGCGGAAACAATGCCGCGAAGCACTTCCCTTATTAAAACCAAAATGAAAGCAACGCTCATGGAGAAGTATTCATCATCATTATAACAATGCACCGATGTATGTGACAGTAGCGAGGTCCATTGAAAATAAAAACAAACGTCGAGCCCTTATTAATGAGGACGTCACAAAATACCGTTTGTTATCTGTCGCATATTATTCGAGGCATGAAGTATAGACGAACAACAAATTGGTACGGTACGGATCATGTTCTTTGATGTGAAAAAATAATTGCTT